>PVKU01003710.1:0-169461 GCA_004027475.1 Anoura caudifer
TGTACTAGGGTCCCCTTTTCTCCACAACCTCTCCAACACTTGTTGTTTGTTGTTTTGTTTATGATGGCCATTCTGACTGGTGTGAGGTGGTATCTCATTGTGGTTTTAATTTGCATCTCTCTGATAGCTAGCGATATGGAGCATCTTTTCATGTGTTTCTGGATCTTCTGTATGTCCTCCTTGGATAGGTGTCTGTTGAGACTCTTCTTGTTAGGCTCAGCTTCTTAAATTGATCTGTTCTGGCTCCCTGGGTTTATGGTGTGAACTTCTGTGGTAGAATACCTGTGAGATTAAGTGGTGCAGTCTCCTTTGGATATCCTGGTGTTCACAGCTTCCACTGTTTCAGCTCTTGGGATGCTCCCTTTTTGGGTCCAACTCTGGTTTTTTCACAGTTCCAGATTTTTTTTTTACTCACCTAGTATCACAGATATGAGCTCTGGGTTTTCCACAAAGCCCCCTCCTCCAGTTGCTTGGCCGCCCCTGGCTGCAGGGCCGCCCTTGATTGCAGGGCCACCTCTGGTCCCAGAGTTGCCTCCAGTTGCTTGGCCGCCTCCTGATATTTAAAATAACAGTTTAGAATATGACACCAATGTCAAGAAGTAAGCATATCACCAAAATCTTAGACTTTAAAGAGAATTAAATAAATCACTTTTCCTTTTAAGTAGTGTTAGAGATTGTCTCAAATTATATGTTCTTCAGACCAGTTCCCAAGATTCCTCACATTCAACTATACCCAGGAGCTATTAAGTGGATCTTCTCTTTAGCCTGTTGACCATCGTGGTCCAGGGCTTGAAGGTCAGTAGGCTGACTAATTCTGAGTCTTCTCCTGTGTGTGAATTAGGAGATATGGAATAAAAGAACAGGAGATGTAATTAGCATATCTGGAGGAAGAAGCACATTGAAATGGGAATACCTCCAGCTTTCCAACAGGCAGCATTAATATATTTTTGGCAACAATACCAGAGAAGTGATGCTCATAACTTGAAGTTAATTACAAGGAAACATTAAACAAGCAAAGTGAGGGACAATCTATGAAATGCCAAACTAATATGTTTCAGAGGTGTCAAATTCTACAATAGAAGATAAAGGCTGAAGCACTTCTTCAAGTTGGAGACATGATGACTAAATGCATTGTGTGATCTGGATTGGATCCTCAACCAGAAAAAGGATAGTGAGACAATTGGTGAATTCTGAATAAGATCTGTAGACTAGTTAATAATAAATTGTATCCATATTAATAGTCTGTTTTTTTTATCATTGTTCTGTGGTTATGTGAGATATTCCTATTTAGAGAACCTGGGTAAAGAGAAGGAATGTGGGGATTCTTTATACTATGTTTGAAACTTTTGTAAGTCTTAAATATTTTAATGAAAAGTTGTGTTATAATTTTTTAAAAAAAGAAAAGCTATAGAATAGAAAACATTTAATCCTGTGTATTTTGGTGAGGAATTAAAAAAAAAAAAACTAAACTAAACCAGTAGAAATAACTAGGAGATCCAAGATGGTAGTGGAGTAAGTGGAAGTGACACTAACTCCCTCCCACAACCAATCTGGAATTACAACTAAATTATAGAGAAATCATCCTGAATAACCAATTGAACACAAGCTGTGGAGAAGCCTTATTACCATGACAGACAGAAGAAATCATTTAATCACGGGACTGCTAGGGAGTGCAGAGGAGGTACAACAGGGCTGGCTGGGCTCCCATGGTGGCATCTGAAGATCCAGAGGGATATTTCAGTGGCCGGGGGGCATTCCCCATAAGAAGTGTGGGTTATAAACCCCAAACTGGGCTCCCCAGCCTACAGCACCAGAGCTGGAAAGGAACCCAAATAACATCCAGCTGTGAAAAGCAGTAGTGTTTCTGTATGACAGGGAGAGATGGCTGGATACTCAGAGAGCCTCTTAAAGGGCAAATGCATAAAATTTCATTTGCAGCCAATTACACTGGGCTCTGGCAGAGGGAGGATAGAGTCAACTAGAGATGCTTGAGGAGAGTCAGGTTGGTGGCTCTGGGGAGAGAACTGAAGGAACAGCTGCCAGGATCTGTGTGTTGAATCATTCCCCGTACTTCAGAAGCCATCTTTCTCAAGTACAGCACTCCTCTCCAAGTGGCATCAACCTGAGGGGAAGCAATGGCCCCACCAGTAGGAATTACCCTGCTCCACCCTGTGGAGCTTAAGCTTCACTGCTGATAACAGCTTGAGGCTATAATTGATTTATTTAAGGACACATATCTCTGGAAGCTCTATGAGCCTTCATATAACTGTCCCCAGTGCTAAATGCTGATAAAAGCCAGTCTTACTGTGCAGGCTGGATCTTTCTGCACACAAAATAGTTGAGCAGAGGGAGCCACATGCTATGGATTGCTGAGAGCACCAAACAGGTTGACCAGGGCCAGTAACAGGTGGCACCTGACAAAGGCCTATACCAGAGTCTTTGTAGCTCTAAATACATAGAAACAAACACAAAGAAGCAGCAAAATGAGAAGGCAAAGAAATAGACCCCAAAAGAAAGAACAAGAGAATTTTCCAGAAGAAGAAGTAAATGAAATGGAGGCAAGCAATTTATCAGACAGAGAGTTTAGAGTAATTATTATAAGGATACCCAATAGCATAAAAAGGCATAAAAACCATAAAAAAGGGCCTGTCAGAAGAAAAGAATGCAATACCTGAAATAAATAATACACTGGAAGGAATAAATAGTAGGTTAGATGAAGCAGAGGACTGAATCAGTGATTTGGAAGACAAGGTAGAAAAAAAATAGCCAGGCAGAGCAGGAAAAAGAAAACAAAATTTAAAAAATAATAAAGCTTAAGAAATATTTTAAACAGCATGAAGCATAACAACATCTGCATCATGGAAATACCAGTAGGAGAAGAGAGCAAACAGGGGGTCAAGAAACTATTTGAAGAAACAATAACTGAAAACTTCCCTAATCAGGTGAAGGAAAAAGGCACACAAGTCCGAGAAGCTCAGACAGTCCCAAACAAGTTGGACCCAAAGAGGCCTACACCAAGACACATAAAAATGACAAGGCTTAAAGACAAAAAAAGAATTCTAAAAGCCATGAGAGAAAAGCAGGTAGTTACATACTAAGGGAGCATCAATTAGAATGTTATCCAATTTCTCAACAGAAACATTTCAGGACAGAAGAGAACAGCGTGAAATATCAAGGTTATAAAAAGCAAGGACCTACAACCAGGCCGACTTTACACAGCAAGGCTATCATTTAAAATTGCCAGACAAGAAAAAGATGAAGGAGTTTGTAAACACCAAACCAGTAGTGCAACAAATGTTAAGGGGCTTGCTTTAAAAAGAAGAAGGAGAAAGAAAAACAGAGGAAAATAGTCTACCAACAAAATGGCACTAAAAATGTATCTATCAATAATCACCTTAAATGTAAATGGCTTAAATGTTCCAACCAAAAGACATAGGGTAGTTGAATGATTAAGAATACAAGACCCATATATATACATACACACACACACACACACACACACACACACACATACATACATACATATACGCTGCTTCCAAGAGACACATCTCAGATCAAAAGATACAAACACACTAGAAGTAAAGGTTTGGAAAAAGATATTTCATGCTAATGGAAAAAAAAAAAAAAAGCTGGGTTACCAGTACTTTTACACAACAAAATAGACTTTAAAACCAAGGCCATAGTAAGAAGCAAGAAAGGACACCATATAATGATAAAGGGAACAATCCAACAAGAGGATATAACCCTAGTAAATATTTATGCACCTAGCATAGGAGCACCTAAATATGTAAAGCAAATATTGATGGACATAAAGGGGGAGATCAGTAGAAATACAGTCATAGTCGAGGATTTTAACACTACTTTAACTTCTTTCATACAGAAAATCAACAAGGAGACATCTGCCTTAAATGATACACTAGATTAAATGGATTTAATTGATATCTTCAGATCATTTCACCCCCAAACAGCAGAATATTCGTACCTTTCAGGTGCACAAGGAAAGTTTTCTAGAATAGACCACATGTTAGAACACAAAACAAGTCTCAATAAATTTAATAAGATTGAAAACATCAAGCATCTTCTCTGACCACAATGCTATGAAACTAGAAATCTATAACAAGATCACTGAAAAACACCCAAAGACATGGAAGCTAAATTGCATGTAGTTATACAATGAATGGGTCAAAAAGATCAAGGAAGAAATCAAAAGATATCTTCAAACAAATGAAAATGAGGACACACAATCCATAATCTGTGGGACACAGATTTTAATCCTATCTCAAAAAATAAGAAAAAGTTCAAATAAACATCTAACTTTATACTTAAAGGAACTTGAAAAAGAACAACAATCAAAACCTAAAGTGAGTAGAAGGAAGGAAATAACAAGGACCAGAGCAGAAATAAATGAAATAGAGTCTTAAAAAATAATACAAAAGGTCAACAAATCCAAGAGCTGGTTCTTTGAAAAGATAACAAGATTCACAGACCTCTAACCAGAAAAAAAAAGAGAGAGGCCCAAATAAATAAAGTCAGAAATGAAAGAAGAGAAATAACAACTGACACCAAAAATATACAAAGGATTGTAAGAAAATATCATGAACAATTGTATGCCAACAAACTGGACAACATGGATGAAATGGTAAATTTCTAGAAACATATAATCTTTCCAAATTAAATCAGGAAAAATCAGAGAATCTGAATAGACATTTTATACCTAGTGAAATTTAAGCAGTAATTAAAAAAAAAAAAAAAAAAAAAAAAAAAAAAAAAAAAAAAAAAAAAAAAAAAAAACCCTCCCAACAAACAAAAGCCCTGGACCAGATGAACCAAAAGCCTTGTGAAGACAGGTGAGTTTTACCAAATATTCTGAGAAGACCTAACACCTCTCCTTCTCAAATTTCATAAAATTCAAGAGGAGAGAAGTCTCCCAAATTCATTTTGTAAGGCCAGCATTATCCTAATTCCAAAACCAGACAAAGACACTACAAAGAAAGAAAATTGTAAGCCAATATCTCTGATGAACATAGATGTTAAAATTCTCAACAAAATATTAGTGGACCAAATAAAGCAATGCATCCAAAAGATCATATGCCATGATCATGTGGGATTTATTTTGGGAATGCAAGGATGGTACAACAAGCACAAATCAACAAATTTGATTCACCACAAAAGCAAAACAAAGAATAAAAACCATACTTTCATACCCATAGATGCAGAAAAAACATTTCATAAATTCTGGCACCCACTTACGATAAACACTCTCAGCAAAGTGGGATTAGAGGGAACATACCTAAACATAATAAAGGCCATATATGACAAACCCACTGCCAGAAACACACTTAATGGGCAAAAACTACAAGTGTTTCTCTTAAGATCACGAACAAGCAAGGATGTCTGCTTTTGCCTCTCTTATTCAACATAGTACTGGAATCAGACAAGCCACAGCAATCAGACAAGAAGAAATGAAAGGCATTTGAAATGGAAAGGTAGAAATAAAACTGTCATTATTTGCAGATGACATGAATCTTTACATAGAGAACTCCAAAGATACCACTAAGAAACTACAAAAACTGATAAATCAATTGAGTAAAGTAGCAGGACACAAAACTAATATTCAGAAATCAGTTGCATTTTTATATACTAATAATGAACCGATTGAAAGGGAAATTAAGAAAACAATTCTATTTACAATTGCTACAAAAATAATAATAATACTTAGTAATAAACCTAATCAAGGATATAAAAGATCTATACCCAGAAAATCATAAGACAATGAAGAAAGAAACTGAAGAAGATACAAGTAAGTGGGAGCACATACCATGTTCATGGATAGGAAGAATTAACATGATTAAAATGTCCATACTACCCAAAGCAATCCATAAATTCAACACAATTCTAATCAAGAGTCCAATGATGTATTTCACAGAACTAGAAAAAATATTTCAAAAACCTATATGGAACCACAAAAGGCCTTGCATAGCAACAGAGATACTGAGAAGAACAAAGCTGGAGAAATCACACTACCTAATATGAAACTATACTATAAGGCCATAGCAATCAAATCAGCATGGTAGTGGCATAAAAACAGACACAGATCAATGGAACAGCATAGAGATCCCTGATATAAACTCATACATTTGTAGTCAATTAATATTAGACAGAGGAAGTAAGCACATACAATAGGCTAAAGATAGTTTATTCAATAAATGGTGTTGGAAAAATTGGACAGATATGGGCTGAAAAATGAAACTAGACTACCTTCTTACACCACGCAGAAGAAGTAATTCAAAATGGATCAAAAACTTAAATGTGAGACCCAAAACCTTAAATATCCTAGAAGAAAACATAAGCAGCAAAATCTCAGACATTACTTGCAGCAATATTTTATTGGATATATCTCCCCAAGCAAGGGAAACAAAATAATAAATAAACAACTGGGACTACATCAAACTAAAAAGGTTTTGCACAACTAAGGAAATCATCAACAAATAGAAAGAGAACCCACAGAATGGGAAAACGTATTTGCCAATACATCTGATAAGTGGTTAATACACAAAATTTATAAAGAACTTATAAAACTCAACACCAAAAAGTCAAACCAATTTAAAAAATGGGCAAAGGATGTGAATAGCCACTTCTCCAAAGAGTATATACAAATGGCCAATAAACATATGAAAAATGCTCAACATCATTATAATCAGAGCAATGCAAATTAAAACCACAGTGAGGTATCATCTCACACCTGTCAGAATGGCTATCATCAATAAATCAACGAACAAGTCCTCGCAAGGATATGGAGAAAGGGGAACCCTTTTGCACTGTTGGTGGGAATGCAAATTGGTGCAGACACTGTGGAAAGTGGTATAGCAACACCTAAAAACATTAAAAATGGATCTGCCTTTAGACACAGCTCTCCCCGTTCTGGGAATATAGTCAAAGGGACCCAGAACACTAATTCAAAAGGACATAAGCACCCCTATGTTTATTGCAGTGTTATTTACAATCATCAAGATATGGAAGCAGCCCAAGTGTCTAAGTGTCCATAGTAGATGAGTGTATAAAACAACTATGAGATGCTTACACAATGGAATACTACTTGGCCATAAAAAAGAAGAAAATTTTACCCTTTGTGATAGTATGGATGGACCTGGAGAACATTATGCTAAGTGAAACAAGCTAATTAGAAAAAGACAAATACCATATGATTTCACTCATATGTGGAATCTAATGAACAAAGTGAACTAACAAGGAAAATAAAAGGATTCATAGATGGAGAGCAGGATGACAGGTAAGTGGGGGGCAGGATTGAGGAAAAGGGAAAAGGTCTTGTATACATGGACAACGGTGTGGTGATTGCTGAGGGGAGGTGGGTGCAAGGGGACTAAATGGTAAGAGAGAACAATACAATAAAGATTAAATTAAGAAAAAACAAATAACTAACATCTGGGGTAGGTGGTGAAGCACAAAAGGACTAAATTGAAAATGCAAACTAAGAAGGTAAAAATATTTTTAAATGAATTAACACAATGTGAAAAACTACTATCTTCAGATAAAATATCATCTATGTGGTATTTAAAAATGTATGTCATATCTTTGTCCTATAATATAAAGACTCATAAAGATTGAAAACAAAAGAATGCCTGCCAAAAATAAATGAATAAACAAACAATCAAATAAATAAGCCAGGAAAATATTAATGAAAAGAAAGCTAGTAGTGCTCATTTGATATCAAATATATTTAGGAATAGAAATGGCTACCATGTAATCATATACATAATAATTTGCCAGGAAGATAAAATGATTCTAAACTTAGGTGTACTTAATAATAACAAATTTAAGATACATAATTTTAAAATTGATGGATTCTCAATCCACAACTATAGTGGTAGAATTTTAACACATTATTCTCAGCATTAATGGATTAAGCAGCCAAAATAATTATAAAATTTAAAGAAAATTTGGAAAGCACAATTAGAAAACTTAATCAGGAAGAAATTCATATAACCATACAATCATTAATTAGAGACTTGACCACAGACTAGCCATAAAGCAAGTATCAAGAAATAAACAAGAATCAGTATAAAGTTCTCTGACCACTATAAGATTTCATTAGAAATCAGTAACAAGATAACTGGTAAAAGCCATTTATGTTGGGAAATTTTAGAACAGATTTCTGAAGAATACATTGGTCAAAAGAAACCATCACAAAATTAGGGAAAAACTTGAGAGCTGAACAATAATAAAAAAGTTCACATTAAAACATGAGATGCAGCTAAAAAGACTGAATATGAGCCAAGCATCAAACTAAGAAGTTGAAAAAATGAATGATGATAAAAAATAAATAAACAAATGAAAGTAGTAGAAAACAAAGATATGACAGAAATGATTGAATCAACAAAGCTACAAGTTGGTTCACTGAGTAAATTTCAAAAAGGGATTGTCATAGACAAAATCTGGTTAGACTGATCAAGGTAATAAAACAGAAGAGAGCACAGACATTAGGAATGAAGAGGGAAATGAAGAAACACAAGTGCTTAAAAAAAAATAAGATAATTCTATGATGAAGCTGAGTTCCTTGAACACAGCCAGCTGAAAATCTGAACCTCAGTTTGATGATGGATGAGAAGTGATGGTATCCAACAAAATAGCCTCTCTTCACCACCTGGTAAGAGTTCTGGTGATCCTAACCAAACAAGAAATAGCTACTCAGGGCTGACTGAACCCTTCCCCTATCCCACTTCTGTCTTGTCAGTTGCTTCATACAGAACTTAAAACGTATCTTCATCAGAAAAGAAAGATTCTTTTAAGAAGGAGAAAAAGAACATACATGGTTTTTAAGGCTTATTATTCAATGTTTGACAGAACCAAGTCACAACAAGAAATTCCATTATGTATAAGATGATGGGTGATACGTTATCTGCAATGACAATTTGAATGACTAATGGGTTTTAAAATGTAGGTTCCTAATAAGAACCTTTCAAAATTGCCACTGTGTTTAAGAATAGAGCTGTTGCCTGCCATTGTCAGTGACACAAATGATGATGTTCGCAGCAGCACTGCAGTACTTCTCTTTGCTTCCCACACTGCTCCTGTGAGAAGTCAGCCCATCATTTCACCATACACTCCTCCACCAGCTTACGTCAATTGAACGAACTTAGGGGGAAAAAGTGACTGGTGACTTGCTTTCACTTTGCCTTTCAATGTTTTTTGTTAGTTTTTTTTTTTTTTTTTTTTTTTTTTTTGTGAAAGGGATAATCAATCCAGTTTTGTCTACAGAAGTGGTTGTTAAACTTTGGTGGGCATTGAAATCACCCAAGGGACTGGGGCAGGGCCCAGGCAGCTGTGTTTTTGCCTAATTCCCTAGTGGTTTTGAGGTGCACCAAAGTTGGAGAATTAGTTTAGGGTGTCAGCATCTGCATTGTCCAGAGCCTGTGACACATCCCCTAGGGCATGTTATGTCCCTCGGCTCCTTGATAACATTGAGCACTTACTATTTGTCAGACACTGTTCTAAGTGTGAATTTCTTAGCATTTATTCTCATAACAGCCTTTTTAGATCTGTACTGTTATTTCCATTTTACATGTGAGCAAACTGAACTTGACAGGTCAAATAACTTGCCCAAACCCACATAAATAATTAAAACAGAGCTAGGATTTCAACCCAAAGATTCCAGCTCCAAAGCTTGTGTACTTAACTTCCGTCACTTACTGCTTGACATAATACCAGTTATGATACAGCAAATATTGCTGAATGAAGGTCCCCTTTAAAGCAACAGTCACAGCAGAAACATGAACTCATGTGTCAGACTCCAAAGAGAGAAATGAAGGGTAACCCTAGGTGGGTTGGTGGCTCTCAGATTCCATGAGGCTACAGAGATGAATTGCATTTAGCTCTGCCTCAAGGAGTATAGAGCTAGTAGGAGAAATTAAGAGATGCATGTTCCCAATTCCCTGATATTTCTGTTTGGGTTAAGAAAAATAGATTTAGCACTCCCATGCCTGTGAGCACAAGAAGAAATCACAGTCAGCTTGTAGATGCTAATTGAAGCCAGGGAGTGAACAAGATTACATCAAACAAGTAGAGGGTCAGGACAGAATACAGCACACAGGGTCTGAAGGGCAGATCTCTGAAGACAAGTTTGTGGAAGAGACTCAGGGCAGTCACAAGGAGGGAGGAGGGAAGCTAAAGGCTCTGGGGCAAATGCGGAAGAAAAGGATTGCATAAAAGTTTATTTTTTAGAAAATGTATTCTAACAGAGCCATTAAAGTGATCAGTGTCCTAGAATATTTAGGGGAAAATGCCACAAACAAACTTCATCACCTGGTGCCAATTTATTTTTTACTAACATGTCCCCTAGCATTTATGGGAGAAATACTGCTGCACATAGTAAGACACCAGTGATGTGAGATCTAGTTGCTGTTACATAACAAGCTTTATTCATCTGTGCAAATAACAGAACACAGATACCATCACCCACACTAATATCATAAAAGGTCAACTCTGGAGCCACATGTCTATATGTGTGCCTATATTTAACCATACTTTTTTGTTCATAGCATCACCTTTCATAGGTGTACATGCTATGCTCTTCCAAGAGCCTTCATGTACAAGATTTTTTTTTTAATATCTAGACATCACTGTGAAGTGACTGGAATTAATATTTTTACATCTAGACATCACCAAGGAAAAAACTGAGGCTAGGAGAAATTAGTGCTTCCTATGATCACGAAACTATCTCATGAAAGGGCTGAAATAAAGCTAAGGCCCACTTAGTCTCCCTTAGTTCAAATCCTTTCACCCTTTTCTAGAAATGTCTTCTTTTTTTTGTTTGTTTTGTTTATATTTATTTTATTATTTTATTTTAATTGTTGTTCTTGTACAGTTTTCTGTCTTCTACTCTCATCCCAGACCACTGCCCCAGCTCTCCCCACCTCCCTCCCATTCCACCCCCCCCTAGTTTTTGTCCATGTGTCTTTTATACTTGTTGCTCTAAACCCTTCCTCCTTTCCCTTGGAATTCTCTCCCCTCTCCCCTCTGGTGACTGTCAGCCTGTTCTCAATTTCAGTGTCTTTGGCCATATTGTGCTTGTTTGTTTGTTTTGTTGATTAGGTTCCTGTTAAAGGTGAGATCATATGGTATTTGTCTTTCACCTCCTGGCTTATTTCACTTAGCATGATGCTCTCCAGTTCCATCCATGCTGTTGCAAAGGGTAGGAGCTCCTTCTTTCTTTCTGCTGCATAGAATTCCGTTGTGTAAATATACCATAGTTTCTTGATCCATTCACTTATTGATGGGCACCTGCGTTGCTTCCAACACTTCACTATTGTAAATTGTGCTGCTATGAACATTGGGGTGCATAGGTTCTTTTGGATTGGTGTTTCAGGGTTCTTAGGATATAATCCTAGCAGTGGGATTGCTGGGTCAAAAGGTAGATCCATTTCTAGTTTTCTTAGAAAATTCCACACTGCTTTCCATAGTGGTTGTATCAGTCTGCAATCCCACCAACAGTGCGCTAGGGTCCCCTTTTCTCCACAACCTCTCCAACATTTGTTGCTTGTTGCTCTGTTTATGATGGCCATTCTGACTGGTGTGAAGTGGTATCTCATTGTGGTTTTAATTTGCATCTGTCTGATAGCTAGCCATATTGAGCATGTTTTCACGTGTCTCTGGATCCTCTGTACGTCCTCCTTGGAGAAGTGTCTGTTCAAGTCTTTTGCCCATTTTTTAATTGGGTTGCCTGTCTTCTTAAAGTGGAGTCATGTAAGTTCTTTATGTATTTTGGATATTTCATGCAGCAACATTTTTACTGATATGTCCCCTAGAGCAAGGGACATAAAGGAAAGAATAAACAAATGGGATCTCATCAAAATAAAAAGCTTCTGCATGGCTAAAGAAAACAGTATTAAAATAAAAAGAGAATCAACTATATGGGAAAACATATTTGCCAATGATAGAAAGGTCTTCTTGTGATCAACTTCTTGCTCCAGACCACTAAGTGAATGCCCTGGAAACTTGAGGTCCTTTTTAGAAGGAATGTTTTAAAACCCACATCAAAATGTATATGTTAAAACAAATTCAGCCTTGTGTAATTCATAATGTATTATTTCAAAATAATAGTTGGTAAACCAACTATAGAAAGATATTTTAAGGATAATCAGATAAGCCTAAATATGGTGAGAGTTGGATGATATTTAGAAGTTAGTTTTGGCAGATGTGATGATGCATTGTGCCTGTGTGAGAAAATAGCCTCATTTTTTAGTCTTCTGCTGATGTGGGCTCTGCTTCAACACAATATGACAGTGGCCTAGGTGGGCAGTAGCTCTGCTGCCTGAATTTCAAAATATTGTATTTCTTTTAATTATTGGAAATGTCCTCAGAACCAATTAATGAATCACAAAGAAACTGAGTCACATTACTTTAGAGTTTTACCTCATTGGGATCCAAAACTATTGCCTGGGTGGCTCACTGACCCCATTCCCCATCATTGTCACTTACTCCACATAATTATCACCTTAAAAGAATTTCCTTCTACTCTGTATCTCTTTGTGCAAGAATCTTAAATTATTTTATTAAATTATATGGCCAAAACCATTGGCTCATATGTTGATGAAATGGAATGACTCCAACCAGGCTTCTGGTGTAACTTTTATGGGGAGCCTAGTGATTCAAAACCTCTCCTCCAACCAGCTTGCTTTGGGATACCAGGCATAGGGACCCTGGAAACTAAATCAGACAACCCTGTGTGTGGAGAACAACAGCTTATTTCATAGAAGAGGAAATCAACCATAGGTAGAGAGCTGGGCCTTGCTTCTGAAATGAAGGATTATCTTATTAAGCACATGTTGGCAGCGAGCAAGATGTTAAGAGGAGGTGCCTGGAAGGAGACAGGAGCATAAGTTATACTGAAGAATCTAATAATTCTTCTAAATCATCTAATAATTCTGAAATTACTTAAATAAAGAATCATGAATGAGGACAGTTGCCTTCTCCCTCACTCCATATCATTTCCAGCTTTTTTCTTTTAAAAGGGGGAGGATGAAATAGGCTAATATGATTGGTTTTCCTTTTTACACTTTTCAAGAAGATTCTGTATAAAAGGTTTTTAATTTTTGTTACGTGTGTGTGTGTGTGGTGTGTGATGTGGTGTGTGTGTGTGTATGCAATGTCTGCTCAAATAAGAATTTGAATCACCTCCATTGACAGAAGATGGAAGCAGCTCATTGCAGGAGACCACTCTGTGTGGCGTGGGCCCAGCCCCCAGTGGAAAGCAAGGTTCTATGCACAGGACCCACCCCCATGGATAGGTTCTCCCCTGGGGAATCAGGCCTGCAATGTACCTATGCCACTTTGAGACTTGCTTTTGCCAGAAGTCCCTCACCCTGAATTGAGACAGCATGTGCTTACTGTAACTTCCTAAAATCCATGCTAAACCTTCCAAGGATGAGTGTAACATGTTCAACCACTTTTCTCTTTACATTTGCAAATATCCTTCTTCTGTGATGTGATTAGTGGCATCAGCTCCTTTGTTTTCTGTCAAAGGTAACCACCTAAAGCAAACCTGTACATAGTAAATGAGGACCATCATGTAATGTGCCCAGAAAAAAAGAAATAAAGGCTTGTCGTGGCAGAGACCGAGGTTTTTCTCCCCTTGAGAGAAAAACCATGCCATCCCTTTTCCTCCACAGGACACGGTAGTCCATGTGAATTTCTCATACCTCATCCACAATGTGGTGGACCCCATGAGCTGGGATCTGGATCAGCTCATGGCATGTGTGACAGCCCAGCCTGGGAGCTGAGATCCAAGCTGGATGGCCTCTCCCACTTGTGTGATGAGTATGTGTATAAGAAAAAAATTGTAGTTCTTTTAAAAATGCCATTGAGATTTTGGTGGGGATTGCATTAAATATGTATATTGCTGTAGGTAATATGGCCATTTTAACTATTAATATGTTGATTTGTCCAATCCATGAACACAAAATATCTTATCATTTCTTTGTATCTTCAATTGCTCTCAACAGTGTCTTGTGGTTTTCAGTGTACTTGTATAGATCCTTCATTTCCTTTACTAAGTTTATGCCTAGAAGCTTTATCCTTCTGTTGCAAATGCAAATGAGATTTTCTTCTTCTGATATTTCATTGTAAGTATATAAAAATGCAATGGATTTTTGTACGTTGATTTTGTACCCTGCAATATCTGGTTATTGTTTATAATAGTATTTTATAATAGTATTTTATCTCTATATCTGGTTATTGTTTATAATAGTATTTTGGTGGATCTTTATGATTTTCTATATGCTATATTACAGTTGTCCCATTTCCCCCTTCACTCTCCTCCACCCTGCACCTTCCCTCCCACCCACATTCCCCCCGTTTAGTTCATGTCCATGTGTCATAAGTTCTTTAGCGTCTATATTCCCCATACTATTCTTGCCCTCCCCTATTTTCTACCTACTGTCTATGCTACTTGTTCTCTGTACCTTTTCTCCTTCTCTCCTCCTCCCACTCCCCTGTTGCTAACCCTTCATGTGATCTCCATTTCTGTGGTTCTGTTCCTGTTCTAGTTTGCTTAGTTTGCTTTTGTTTTAGGTGTGGTTGATAATAGCTATGAGTTTCTTGTCATTTCACTGTTCATAGTTTTGGTCTTCTTTTTCTTAGATAAGTCCCTTTAACATTTCATATAATAAGGCCTTGGTGATGATGAACTCCTTTAACTTGACCTTATCTGAGAAGCACTTTATCTGCCCTTCCATTCTAAATGATAGCTTTGCTGGATGGAGTAATCTTGGATGTAGGTCCTTGCCTTTCATGACTTGGAATACTTCTTTCCAGCCCCTTCTTGCCTGGAAGGTCTCTTTTGAGAAATCAGCTGACAGTCTGATGGGAACTCCTTTGTAGGTGACTGTCCCCTTATCTCTTGCTGCTTCTAGGATTCTCCCCTTCATTTTAATCTTGGGTAATGTAACTATGATGTGCCTTGGTGTATGCATCCTTGGGTCCAAATTTTTTGGGACTCTCTGAGCTTCCTGGACTTCCCAGAAGTCTATTTCCTTTGCCAGATTGGGGAAGTTCTCCTTTATTATTTGTTCAAATAAGTTTTCCACTTGTTGCTCTTCCTCTTCCCCTTCTGGTACCCCTATAATTTGGATGTTGGGATGTTTAAAGATGTCCTGGAGGTTACTAAGCCTCTCCTCATTTTCTTGAATTCTTGTTTCTTCCTTCTTTTCTGTTTGATTGTTTCTTTCTTCCTTCTGGTCTACTCCATTAATTTGAGTCCCAATTTTTCCCCCATCACTATTGGTTCCCTGTGCATTTTCCTTCATTTCACTTAGCATAGCCTTCATTTTTTAATCTAATTTGTGACCCAAATCAACCAATTCTGTGAGTATCCTGATCACCAGTGCTTTGAACTGTGCATCTGATAGGTTGGCTATCTCTTGTTCACTTAGATGTATTGGCTCTGGGACTTTGATCTGTTCTTCCATTTGAGCCATTTTTTTCCTTTGGAGGGGGTCTGGTCACACCTGTTATGTAGTGAGGGGCAGAGCCCTAGGTGTTCACAGGGTGGGGCAACTCAGCCACTGGGTTGTGATGCAGTATGTGGGGGTGGGGTCCGAGAGGGCACAATGGCTCTTGCTCTGCTTTCTGTCATATTTCAGTTCCTTCCACTGCTTCCCACAAGCAAATTGGGCCCTTCTGGTGCTGGTTCCTGGGTAGGTGGGCTTGTGTACATTCTAGGACCTGTGGATCTCTCCAATGAACTCTCCTGTGAGGCTGGGAGTCTCTCCCAGCACCTCAACCCTCATGAGTATTTTCAATCTGTGCTTTTATGCTTTATATCCTGGTGCTGGGTCCCTGGGTTGTGGGGTCTGTCTTGCTCCCCATTTTTACCTGGTTTATCTGTGTGCAAATGTGTGTCCATGGTAAGCCAGCTTCCTTGCATTCTCAGGGTCTGCCAGCGTCCACCTGTGCACCCAGGATGGCCAACCACCGCTTTTTCCTGCCGAGACCCCTCTCCATAAGCTGCCAACTCTGCCCCTCTTACCGGGCTGGATGAATGGTTGTTGGACTTCCTTACAGTTCAATTTTCTGTCAGATCTGGTTGGTTTTTTTGTTCCTAAATTTTTGTTGTCCTTAATTTTGGTTGGGTGAGGAGGCACAGTGTGTCTCAGTGTGTCTACCTACACCTCCATCTTGGCCAGAAGTCCCAACAATTTAAAAAAAGGAAGAAACCAGGCTATGATTGTAGGAGAAAATGAGAGTATCTATTTAATAGACTATCCAATAGAATCTTCAGATTATCTTACATTCTTGCCTTACATATTATTCCCACATTTTTATATTCATGGCATATTTAGCATTATGAAAAGTACTAAACAAGGCAAAAAAATTAACTAAAAATGGGTTAAGCAGAGCAAAAGAAACTATAAACAAAACTAAAAGGGGACCAAACAAATGAAAGAAAATATTTGTAAACAATACCTCCAAAAAAGAGCTAATATACAAAATATACAAAGAACTGAACAACTTAAAAACAAGAAAACAATTCAATTAAAAAATAGGCAGACAACCTGATTAAACACTTTTCCCCAAAAGCCATACAAGTTATGAAAAGAAACTCAACTTCATTAGCTATGATGGAAATGCAAATCAAAGCCACGGTGAGATACCACCTCACACCTGTTAGAATGACTATGATCAATAAAACAAAAATTAACAAGTTTTAGAGAGGATGTGGAGGAAAAGGAACCCTCATTCACTGGTGGTTGGAATATAAATTGATGTAGTCACTGTGGAAAACAGGGTAGATATTCCTCATAAATTGTAGAACAGAGTTACTTTGTGATCCAGCAATCCCTCCTATATTATCTACCTGAAAATTTTGAAAACACTTATTTGTAAAGATGTATGCACCGCTGTGTTCATTGCAGCAGTATTTGTGTTAGCCAAGATATGGAAACAACCAAAGTGTCCTTTAATGGATGATTGGTTAAAAAAGATGTGATACCTATATACAATGGAATGCTACTCAGCCATTAGAAAGGATAAAATACTGGTATTTGCAACAATGTGGATGGATCTTGAGAATATCATGCTAAGTGAAATAAATCATACAGAAAAAACAAGCAATCATATGAGTTCACTCATGTGTGGGATATAAAACAGAAAGCAACAAGTGAACAAACAAACTCATGGACAATAGTATTGTGGTTCCCAGAGGGGAAAGGGGTGGGAGGAGTATAAAAAAGGTAAAGAGGGTCAAATATATAGTGATGAAAGAAGACTAGATAGACATCAAGTGGTGATCACACAATGTGTTATAGAATTGTATACCTGAAATTCATGTAATGTTATTAATCAATGTCACTCCAATACATTTAATTTTAAAAAATTGTGGTTCAATAAAAACCATCTAACCTGTGTTTGTCTGTAGTACTTTCTCTAATTCAACCCTTTAGAGTGAAAGGTCATCCACTGACTAAACATCAGCTACTAAGCTTGGATCTAATCACCTAAGTGGTGGCATTCATGCAGGGCCCAGCCTCCATTTCCCTCCAAGGCACAGGTGTCATACCCAGCCTCCATGTTCCCTGGTGGAGGGCAGATGGTCAGGAAATGTGCTGTTTGGTACCCAAAAGAAACTAGTCTAACACTCTTCTTATGGGATCCAGTCTTCTCTTTGTACCACTAGCAGATTATGTGAGAAAAGTCTCTGCCAAGGCCACACTTTGACTTTTGAGAGAAAGAAAGAGGCTCCCAAGTATGTTTCATGGAGTCCAGACTAGAGCAAGACCTTGTTCCACTTCATTTTCAGAAACCCCATAAATACTTTCACTCAGAAAACAAGTGTTTCTTCATAAAAATAGACAATATATTTGATAACTTACCTCATAAATGAAACTCAAGTATTTGGGGATGTTTTAAACATGGGGAAAACAATGAGCTACCTGACAGTGGTTAGGTATGAGAAATTCCTATGGAAGATCAGGGTTTTAGAAAACCCTTCAGGTCAGTGTCTCTGAGCACATGGCCTCAGAATAATGTAAGAGTTAAAATCCCACATTTCAAAATCTCGTTTTCCAACTCTTTCTTCTTTGCTCCAAACAGAATTTCCTCTCTCTCTTTCCCTCTCCCTTCCTCTCTCTTCCCTCCCCCTCTCTCCCCCTCTCTTCCCCCCTCTCTCTAAGCAGGCTTCAGGTGACCTCAATACAAAGACTCCAATTCAAATCAACAACTTGCTATCTCAATTGAATAGATAGCATCAAGAGCAGGTGGTGCCATTTTTGTTTCCTCACATATGAGTTTTGCCACCTGAGTTGGGTACTCTGGAAATCTGAGTGAAAATATCCAGTGAAACAAAATGGGATTGGAAATCAGAAG
Organism: Anoura caudifer; assembly: GCA_004027475.1. Classification (NCBI taxonomy): domain Eukaryota; kingdom Metazoa; phylum Chordata; class Mammalia; order Chiroptera; family Phyllostomidae; genus Anoura; species Anoura caudifer. Next base: position 18,379 of record PVKU01003710.1, read on the forward strand.
CAGGTGGAGCCAGGTAAGCGGCTCATAAACTTCTCCAGCCCAAGCTCTTTTCCCCTGGCCAATGGAGTGGAGCTGTATTCTCTCTGAGGTGACTCATGGCTCTAAGACCAACCTGTGGTTAGGCAAGCTCTGGACACACTTTAGTCATTTTGTGGAAAAGTTTGTAAACTGTAAAAATACTTCACATCATTTTCTCTCTCTCTATCACGTAGCTAGTCTCTTTCCACAATAACCCACCACCTATTTGGTCTGCTGGTACTTTCACTCTTTCTCTTGGGGAGGTGAGAAAAAGGTAAGGGAGCTGAGATGTCAATAGGGAAAAGACTGTCTTTGCCTGCCTCCCTGTGTCTATCCCTTAGGGTCCCAGACCCTTTCCATCTTCCTCTTTCAGCCAGTTGCTACCCTTCCTCAGAACTTCATTAAAGTTTTATTCCCTGTGGTAAACCCAAGGGTAAACCCTTGTCTCCTCTCTCCATCCCACTTAGCTACAACCAGAAGATCCTCAGGAGTTCAAAGCTGCGTTGTCATTGTGGAATAGTGGTGTGTTAGATGAGCTCCTGCTGTCAGCTTTGAGAAGAGTGATCTCTACAAATGCTTTCACTGAAACAAGCCAAGTTGAATAAATTTTGTATTTTTACAATAATAATGTCTTTAATCTCATAATTGTACTATGTTTATGTAAGATATTGACTTGGGGAAAGTAGGAGAAGTGTATATGGACACTCTACTATCTTTGCAACTCTTCATAAGTCTAAAATTATTTCAAAATAGTTGTCAATAAAATTGAGGGCCACCTTCTATATCTGCTAGAAGCACCTCTTCCCTTTGCCATCTGAAGAGATTTAGAGGGAATAGGTCTTCTGTCTAAAGCAGGCCTTGAGAGCAAGGGAAGTGGTTTGGAAAGGTACTCAGAGCTGAACTTTAGCTCATACTGTTTCCAATTAGCTCTAGGAACTCACCAAAAAGAAGGCATCCCTACTCAAGTTCACCACTATCAACATTGACTAAACCAACCCTACAGCCCTCACTCTCCTTTCTTGTCAGTGGTTTGCTGGTCTCCAAATAGGATTGGGGTCAGGAAAGATTCCCTAGCCTCTATCACAAGCCACATCCTCTTCCTGCTTACACCTCTTACATCCCAAGTCAGAATTTTACCAGAGGGGTCATTTTTATTCCTTCTTTCTTTCATTGATATCAGCAACTTTTTTTCAGTATCTGCAATATGAGCATGCATTGTCATGCTCACCAGAAATAAGGGCTAATCCAGAATGAATCCAGGTGGAAGCACCATGTCTGAGACCCCCAACTGCTTTGCAGATCTGAGCACCCATTCTGATTTCTTTCTTACTGTCCTCCAACCCCAGGCACTTCCCCATGACTCAGTACTGTTGTCCCTCAGTGAACTCATTATCCACATGCATGCTAGATCAAATTATCCTCTTCTTATCTCCAAGTACTTTGTGATGTCTCCACTGCTGACCAGATTTAACATTTTTGAATCTCAAAGCCAAGGTTTTCACCTTGATCTGTTTTGTTCCTTTCCTCTTCATTTAACTTTTGCTGTCAACTGTGATTATCCTTCAAATATTCCCCAGACTTATCTTGAGCTGTTCTTTAATTTGTCTATCACTTTCATTTTCCTCCCTCTCCTCCACAGGTCAGTGTCCATCCTTGCTACACAGGGTTTCTCTATCCACTCAACACTATCTCTGTAGCCTAACCTGAGAGAAATAGAATTCTAAAGAAAACCCTAACTACTCTATAAGCATAAAAATTTTAGTAACTTGACACAATAAACATTTATTTTGTGCTAACATAAAAGTCCAATGTGAAATTCCTGGTCAGGTGACCCTTTGAGATGCTTTCCTCCCAATGATGACTGAGTCCATCTATGGTTCTATGCTTGTCTAGCTCATCACAGGGCTTTCCACACAGGCAGTGCACAGAAATGGGCTGTGTGGCAACTTGCACAGGAGGACTTTCACAGGCCAGGACTGGAAAATGTGCATCACTCCTGCCCACATTCCACTGGCCAGGACTCAGTTTACTAGCCTGTCTTAACTGCACCAAAGGCTGGCAAATGGAGTCGGGCATGTGCCTTGGAAAGAAAATAAAGCAGGCTTGGTGAATCCCGTGTTCACCTATACTGCACTTCATAGGCTTGTGAACCCAATCAATGGATGTAGTTTTGGACACAAACTCTGTTCTCTCTTCTCCTTAAATCACCAGGCTTACTTTGTTTGCCTCCTTGAAATGACATAGAACAGGTAGATTTCCAAATTACTGTTACCTTTTCTTTCCCACCACCTCCATTAGAATGTCCCTGAAAACTCAGCAAATAACACAATATCTAAATTCCTGAATTTCATCAACACCCAGTCAACTCCCTCTTGTTTAGTCACCCAATCCTGAATTATATTCTGAGAGCCAGACCTTCCCTACCTTGCTCTCTGCCTTGGACAATGGGCTATGTTATATAAACAGCCTGCCCTGTCCTCTGGCCATTGGCTGAGTATGAACAATGAATGCAAAACACTGACAGAAGTTAGGAGAGACAGGAGAATGTGGTAGGAGTGATCATGCCTTTGACTGAAAGCCACTCCACCTCCCACAGTAGCCTTCCCTACATGAGTCTACTCTGGATCCTCCTTTCAGGCTTTACAACGGGTAGGGGTTCTGCTCTCATTAACCCCAGCATGCGGCACTATCCTCTGTTTCCATACGACCTTCTCACACTTTGGTAAATAGTCCCTTTATTAAACCATCAGTGAATTTTCCTTGTTTGTGAGTACCTTTCTGACTCCTGGTGGGATGCTCTCTGATGCTCCTTGGATTTGGCAGTATTTGGTTAGATGATCAGGACTGCCATGAGCCCTGTCCTACCTGGTTTGTTCCATACCCACAATGACTATGTCACCCTTCATCCCTGTCTTCAGGCCATGTGCTCAACTTTCAACTTCTTTATTTTCAGAAAACCTTCTCTTTATTGGTCTTCAGGGATGATTACCACTGGACCTCTATAGAACTTTTACCTACAAATTACCTTTACCCCTTCTTTAATTCTTGTTGACTGATTTCTGAAAATGTGTTATCTCCTTTCCTGTCTTAGGGCTACACTTGAAACTGTGCTCTTGATTCCAACCTCTCATGCCAAGCTCCAGGCCTTGTTCTGGGAGCTTTCAAATGGGGTGCTGTTCACACTTTAGGCTTGACAGCCCTTTGTCATCCCATGCACTATCCCGTGCACTATAGGACACTACAAGAAATTTAGTATTCCCAGCCCAACAGACCTACTAAAAGCTAGCAATAACCTCCCCTCACTGTGACATCCAAAATGTTCTATGGTCACAATGGAATGAAACAAAAAATATCACAAATAGAAAGATATCTTGAAAATCCACAAATAATTGGAAATTAAACAACATACTTTTAAATATCCTATGGGTCTAATAAGAAATCACAAGGTAACTTAGAAAATATTTTGAATTGAATGAAAATACAATAAGGGATTGTGGAAAAGTGGGTTTACAGTTGTTTGTATGGAAAATAATACAGTAAGTCATAAACAATAGTATAAGAATAAACTCTGTGTTTTGTGTACTCACAATTGTAAACCTATTTCCCACCTGTATATCAAAATCTGTGGGACACATGGAAAGCAGTGCTTAAAAGGAAGTAAAGCACATGAAGTGCTTATGTAATAAAGCAGGAAAGGTCTCAAATCAGTTCTCTAAGCTTCCATCTTAATCCAGAGTAATCACAGAGGAGGAAATAATCAACATGAGAGGAGAAATGAATGAAATTTAGAACAAGAAAAGCAATAGAAAAAAAATTAATAAAACCAAAATGTATTTCTTTGAAAAAAATCTAAAATTAGATAAATCTCTAGCCAGAGTGATATAGGAAAAAGAGAGAAGACACAAATTACCAATGCCATGGAGGAAAGATGGGATATTACTCCTAATTTTACAGACATGAAAAAGATATTAAAGGACTATTATGAACAACTATATGCCAATAAATTTCATACCATGGATGAAAAAGAAAAATTCCTTGAAAGCAAACTACTAAAACTCACTGAGGAAGAATTAGATAACTTAATAGTTCTATATTATTAAAGCAATTGAGTACAGAGTTTAAAATCTTCCCATATAAAGAAACCTCTGGCCTCAATGTCTTCACTGGCAGATTCTATTAATCATTTAAAGGATAATTAAATTTTTATAGAATACTCAATTTTTTCAGAATATAGAAGAGAGCACTTCCCAATTCATTTTATAATTCCTACATTACCCTGATACCAAAACCAGACAAAAACATTATAAGAGAATACAACTGCTCACCAGTATCCTTGTAACCACAGACCCTAAGTTCTTTAACATAGTATTGGCAAAACAAATCTAGCAATATATAAAAAAGATGAAATATCATGACCAAGTGGCATTTATACCAGAAATGAAAGGTTGTTTTGATATTTGAAAAGTATTGTCATTCATCTTATCAAAAGACAAAAAGAGGAAACCATGTGATCATTTCAATAGATGCAGAAAATGTACACTGGCTTCGGAGTCAAACCTCAGTTCAAATGCCATGTCCGCTGCTTACTAGTTTTGTGGTATTTGCCAAATGACAGCCATCTTCAAGAAGCCCTACCCTTATCTATAGACTGGGCAGAGTAACTCCACCCTCACACTGGAGAGGTGACAATTAGTGAGAAATTCTAGGAGTCACACTTGGCCACACTGCCTCCTTCCTAGAGGACAGAAGGATTGGTGGTAGAATTTTTATTTGCTAGCCTAAGAAGAAAGGATAGGTGTTCATCAGTGTTCCCACTTCTCTGGCTCAGTGAGACTAAGCTCCTGAAAGCAGCAGCAGCATGCTCAGCTGGCCAGGAGGGCAGCTGCATTCCTCCCCTGGGGTGCAGAGCAGGCATCACAGGGCGAGGTCTCTGCTCATGATCTCTGAGCACAGAAGGCAGAACACAATGTGTCTGAGCCTTTGCCAGAGGTGCTGCCTCAGCTATTTCAAACTCCTGTGCAGAGGTTGGACTTAAATTTGTGAGCCATGGGAGCCCTTAAAGGTTTCTGAGCAGAGCAGTGGCATGACCACAGAGGCATTTGGAGTTGTTATTGGAAATGTAAATTCCACTATGTCAATTGTAACTCTGATGAGAGAATGGAGTGATGAGGACCCTGAATTCACCAGGGAATGCTGCTCCAAGAAAATGCATCCTTGCATTAGGAACAGAGCCAGGTCCTTGTGATCTGGCCAGGACCATGCATGGACTTTAAGGCATCATGCTCTGTGTTTCCCTGCAAGGCTTGTTTGACTGTCTAATGAAAAGGGCTTACCTTAGTCATGCATGGGGGAATGGGGCATGGAGAGAAGCATCTCTGAGTCCTTCTCTCCACACCACCACATGGGAGGAGAAGGAATGTCAGTGTGCACCTACAGTGGTTGCTCCCCACCCAATTCTGTGGATGCTATTGCTACCCTGGCCCTCCTTTTCCCTCAGAGTTCTTTGTCCTAGCCCTTTCTTCCAGGTGAAGGAATGTAAGGGAAGGACTGAAGGCTTGGGTTAAACCCACTAGATGTCCAAAAGGCCTGGAGAGGAACCCTCCAGGTTATTGCCTGGAGCATTTGTGCATCTGTTAAAACTGAGCTAGGTGACACTGGCTTTTCTCTCACTGAGAGGTGCTGGGAGTCTTTGGGGAAACTGACAGAATGAAAAAGATCTGAGAGTAATTTGGGGTTGATAGCAGGCCTCAAAGAATCAATGACAAGGGTGGGTTAATGAGACATTTATAGAGCATGTTGTGTGATATCTGGCATTTAATGAGTGTTTCATAAGGTTTAGCTATTTTTATCTTTATTTGTTACAAAAATGGCCACACATCAAGGGCTAATTATAATAATAAGTAACATTACAACACTTAGTATAGACGTGACATGGTTAAAAATACTTTACACTTGTGCATTTATTTAATCGTCATAAGGATATTGTAAGGCAGGTACAACCATAACCTCCATTTTACATTTGAGAAAAATAAGGCACAAAGAATTTAAGTGACTTGCCTGTAGTCATATGGAAGGGGCCCAGAAAATGTGTAAACCTCAGCTGAGATACACTCTGGTCCTGTGGTTCTGTTCCTACAGCTAGGCCACTTGAGTGCATGGCCAAAATCTTTGTCTCATTCACACACCTGTGGGGCTGATTACTCCAGAACTACCAACAGTTGACTATAGAACCAATGTAGATCTTTCTTCACTGAGCTTAAGACTTCTATGCCTGCTAGACAAAAGCAAACCAAAAGCACTGGAAAAAGCAATAACATTTATTATTTCACTTAATGAGAAGCCTGGAAGTGGGAGCTCTATGGTCGATTGTGAGTGAGTGACCCAGTGACATTATCAAGGACCCAGGCTACTGCCATTCTGAACATGTAGCTTTTCTTCTCAAAATGGTTTCTTAAGGTCCCAAAACACCTGATACAAGCAGAGGGGAAATCCAGGGTCAAGAAAAAGAAGAGAACATTTGTGTTTCATGTGCCTTTACGTGAGTGAGGAAGTCCTTTCCAGAACCCCTGAAGCATTTGTCTAGTCTTGGCAAGAGGACTGAGACCTCCACAACTGACTTAGACCAAACAATGTTCATCTCCTATATTCAACCTCCTCTGATTGACCTGACCTCTCAGAAGTGATCAACATATTTGCATTCCATTAGCAATGAAGAAATGGGGAGTCCCTTGAGGGGCAGCCACATCTCAGCCATTACTGCAGATAAATGCCTGTGCTCCTGTCTCCAGCCCATCCAGCTATGTGCTGGCCTCATCCTCTGCTGTCTCCTGAAGGACTTCACTCAGCAGCACACAACAGGCTGTGCTAGCTTCTATCTGAAAACTTCCTCCCCTGATCCCATGCATCCCTCCAGCTGCTGCCCCTTTTTCCTTGCCTTTTTGATAGCTGAAGTCCTTGAATTGCCTATGCTTACCATCCTTTCTACTCACACACTAACGCAGACTTTCAGCTCCCCACCTCCACAAACAGCTGTCAAGGCCACCAAAATTCTGCTTGTCAAAGCCAATGTACACTTCTCAGTCCCCATGTCAGTGTCTCTGCATCAAATGTGAGTCAGCGCTCACATCTTGAAATGCTGCCTCCCCAAGGTTCCTGGCCGCCTCATCCTGGCTCTTCTCTCACCAGCCTTTGGCTCCTTCTTGGCCTTTGTGTGGCCTCTTATCTTCTCCCTGACCCTCTCCCTATGAGCATCTCATTGTTTTGCTCACATGGTCTTGTCCCAGCTGAGGACCTTAAACACCATGTGTGCTCTACATTCCCAAGTTCTTATCTCTACCTTCCACCTGCATCAGCTCTAGCCTGATGAGGCCAACAGCTGCTTACCTGTCACAGCTAGTCAAGAGTGACAGGTGCTTCCAGCTTACCATCTTCAAATTAAAAGCTGATTGTTCACTATCCCCCATTCTCTCAATTGCTCAGCCTAAACTCTTGGACTCATTCTTGATTCTGCTCTATCTTACACTCCTATTTATTAGAGAATATTGTTAATTCTACCTTAAAATATGTTCAGAATTTGCCCACAGCCAGCACCCTGATCCTTCTCTGGACTCTCAGTGTTCTTGTGGCTGTGTTCACCTTCATCTCTTGGATGAGCCCTCCACATGCAGCCCATCAGATCCCTTTACAAAGAGATGAGAGCTGTTGGGCCTAAAGCACAGACCCCAGCCTCCTCCTCCTCCATCCACAGCAAAGTCCCAGGCCTTACTGCCTGTTACCTGATCTGGTGACCCTTCCACTCTGACTTTCCCTCCTGCATTATCCCCTCACTCCTTCCATTCCATCCACACATCCTCCTCTTGGCTCTTTGAGGACTCACCAAGCAGAGACACACTTACCCAGCTTGACTTCTTCCATGACACTGTCACCACCTGACAATACATATTCATGTGTTTATTTATTGTCTGATTCCTGCAGAATATAAGCTTTGAGAGGGTAGGAACCCTGTTGGTTTCAGTCTGTGCTAAAACTGTGCCTGGTACCTACTGGGTACTCAGAAAATATTTGTCAGCTGCTAATTGAACTATGTGACCTTAGTTAGATGAGTCACTTTAAACGTGGGGACCTCAATTTCTTCATCTATAAAGTGAGGTGGCACACTGACTTCCAAGCTTCTTAAAAAAAGTCTCTAGAAAGATTATATATCAGTGTGCTAGGGCTGCTGTAATAGAGCACCACAGACTGGGGGCTTAAACAACAAAAGTATATTTTCTTACAGTTCTGGAGACTGGAAGTGTGAGGTCAAGTTGTCTGAGGGTTGGTTTCTTCTGAGGCCTCACTCCTTGACTTGTAGATGGTCATCTTCTCACTGTGTCCTCACATGGTCTCCCCTCTGTGTCTGTGTCCTAATCTCCACTTCTTATAAGGACACCAGTCAGCTTGGATTAGGGCCCACACATATGACCTCATTTTAACCTGAATCACCTCTGTAGGGCCCTGTCTCCAAACACAGCCACATTCTGAGGTAATGGGGATTAGGGCTTCAACATATAAATGGGGGGATACAATTCAGCCCATAACAGATGATAGTGTCACAGAGTGAGGTAGAGCTACAGGACCTCTAGAAGGGACTTTGTGCCTAAGACAGAGAGATTTTGAAAACAACATTGGATGATAAGAAGGTGGTTTCAAGATTGCTGTGCTTATACTTCTGACACTATTAGAAAAATTTCCAGTAAACCTCCTTGTGAAAATGTGGGGATTTTTTTCTCCCATTGTTTTTCTGCCTGATCACAACCCAAACAGGTGAGTGGAAGACTGGGGCTTGGCCCAGACAGTGTGACGGGCAGACATGGTGCTTCCTCTGCTCTCTGCTTTTATGCCCTCTTTCAGATGGCTCACTGTGCTGTCCACCAGTTTAACACAGAAATGAAGCCCTGACATGTGACTCCCAAGGCAGTTTACTCTTCGGGGCTGCTTGTGCTGTGATTCTGGTGAAGGCTGCCACTGGGGAGAGAAAGACACCTTGCTGCCCAGGGACCTTGGGCCTCTGTGTCTGGGCTCTTTGTCAGAGCTGCATTTTGGGAATGCTGCTCCACTTTCTACCTGGTGCAAAAAGCATCCTGCTCATCACCGGTGCACTCAGCTCTCCTCACTGCATGCCGGGCAGCTCTTCTCCATGCAGCCCTCTCTGCATGGATTAGAAATTGTTTGTTGAACTCTGGAATGTAGAACTGCTTTCCAGTAAAACCTCCAAATTAGTAAGATCTCTCCATGACACCAATGCAGAGGAGATAGTGTGCTCTGACATCTCACATTTCCTCTCTGGAGCCCCAGTGCCTCTCCCTGGCCTGAACACTCAGTGCTGTCCACAGCGCACCTAACTTGCCCATCTAGAGAAGGAAGCAGCTGGACCAGCAAGGATGGTCCCAGGTTTCCATTCCCAAAATGAGGCATCAGAGAACTGGGTGGTGGTGCCTCCCCTCCCCAGGCAGGCAGTGCCCTCGGGTTTCCCCAGCACCTCCTGGGGCTGCCACAGCCCCTTGCCAGTGTTCCACTGGGGGCTTCTTGGTTTCTTGTAAAAGATGAGATTAGAGTAACCCTGAAGATTTATTCCCACCTTATTTCATAAACACAACAGGGAAATGCCAATGACACGCAAGCTGTTCCTCAAACCACCTTGTTTTTGAGCTCTGCAATGGAAACACACCACTTCCTTCCACTGAGTCAGGCTGGTGTGGCCTCCCTCTCCCCGGGTGCCAGGACTGTAGCAGCTGCTGAACGCCAGCTAAACATGAGTGCAATATCATTATTTCCACCAAAAAGTTCACTCTCCAAGTGGAACTCAGCCATTTAAAAAGGCTGTGGGTTGTTTTGGTGTGTGTTTTTAAAGTTTGCATAAGTCACTAAATGGGTTAAAGAGGCTAGATTGGTGTGATCATCCACTGTCCACATTCCTAATTCAGTAAATGCCCCCCACCAGCCCCCATTGCTCAGGAGGCCCTGGGTGTGGTGGTCTTAATCCAAGTTAGGAGCTTTAGCATGAACTGAGGATGTCCGGATACACAGAGGCAGAGAGCAGCTATAGCTCAGGAGGAAGGTGAAAGTACTTGCTGTTAAATTCTGTCTCTTCTAGAACGTCCTAGGTTCTGCAGCTAGAATAATTTCTCCCAGGTTAACCCCCACTCAAAGCCATCCAGAGTGCACCCACAGCCCTGGCCTGAGAGTGGACGATCTCTGCCAAGACAGTTCTCCGCTCTTTGTCTCCTCTGCCCCACAGAGGGGATCTGTACTCTCCATCTTCCCCAATGGCATCTGCCCCGGGGACATGGGTTTTGGCAGTAAGCCAGGGCAGACTGGGCTGCAGGAAGGACCTTGACCTCTGGCACTGGCCAGACAGGAGGGCAACAGGTCCTGGAAATCAGATGGGGAAGGTTTCGGAAGCCCAGAACACAAGCCTGAAGCTGTGTGCTGAGGAGGCTGGAAAGCAAGAACTGGAATCTGGGATAGGAGTCTAAGAGAGAGGTTCCAAATATTTCCATAAAACACTGTAACATGGCACTGAGCCAGGTCCCCTGGCAGACAGGCAGAAGCTGTGGCTGTGTAGGTGGGGCTGTGAGAGCACTAAGGGGCAGCAGCTGCCTGAGTCCTCTCTCCCAGCAGTACAGCTTTGCCCCTGTTCCTCCAAGCCATCCACATTCATCTCTTACCAACCCCGCTCTTCTTCCAACCACAGCCTTAGCTCCACTTTAGCCCTTTCTGAAAGCCCATATGACCCCATATTTTCATGCCACTTACACATAAATGAAAATAGGCCCCCCAAAGCCCATTGTTTTCATTGTTTCATTTGTAAAGCTTATTGTTCCCTTGAGGGGCAGACATGCTAAAGACCATAAGCCTAACTCCCTACTACTGCCAAGGCTTTCTTTAATTCTTGGTGACCCAGAGTCAGGGGGCTGTAGAACTGGAGGGGAGCCTCTATTCTGACTGTCAGCCATTAAGCAAGATCCAGGCCAGCTGCCCCTGGCTTCTCCTCTCTATTTGCTGGTCCTTCTTCTCTGTTTCTTGGCCCCCAGAGGAACAAACTGCAATTTTAATATGATAATAAACTTATACTAAGTGTAAAGTATGTTTGTCACTCTCTATTAGGTTGTTTGTTTTTGTTGTTGTTGTTTTTGGGTTTTTTGGGTTTGGTTTTTTTTTTTTGCCATTATGCTTTAAACAGTTTCTTTGAACAGTTCCTACTATGCTTCTGGAAATGCCCCAAACTAGCTCCTAAACACAAGTCTTTAATCCTCACACCTGTTTTTGTTCCAGAGACTTTATTTCATAATATCAAAGTTAGAAACCACAGAAACCAAAGTCACCAGCCAGAGGGTCATTTTGTTTATTTACAGTGATTCTTATGAGTTTCCTAACTTATTGCTTCAAACTCTGAAAAAATGAAAAAGAGAGACAGAGAGAAAAACAATACTTGCTATTTCTGAAAAGGAAAAACAAGAACAATTCTAAGCATACTTAAGGTAGTCTGGGGTTTCTGAGCCCCACCCAGAGCACTGGCTGCTTTTCCATTGTTTCTCTTCGATGTAACCCTCACTCTCTCTAGAACCATCCTCTCATTTCCTCTTCATGGGTGTTGTGGTTATGTCTTTGATTTCAAAATCATTCAACATTCATTCAGCAAAAATTTGATGAGCATGGTATCAAGTCAGTTCATCAGATACCTACTGAAAGCCCTCTATGTGTGTATGTCCCCCTGAGCCTCCTTGGCCCTCTGTGCCTCAACTCACACTGCAGGCTCCTGCCTTCCCCTGACTGGGGGCCAAGAGGGCAGGAACCAGCCATGGTCACGTTTTGGGCTTTGAGTGTTTGTTCAGTGGATGAAGGCATGAAAGACCCAATGAATAAAGCTGCTGCTGCTGCTACTGCTCCTGGATGAGCCCTTTTGTCATAGGTGGGGGTCACTCTAGGCATTTAGTGCTTATAGCCACCTTGTAAGTTGTTATCACCCCCTTTTAAGAGATGACGAAACTAAAACACTGGAAAACTAACTCATTACCCCAAACACCCAGCTGGTCAGTGACAGAACCCAGGTGATACAAAGACATGTAGACCTCACCATTAAGTGAAGGACACAGGGGTCCTCACAAGTAAAGTAAAATAAATGCAGAGGTTAAATAAATGCTACCAATCCTAGTGGGGGCTCCAAGTACCAAGAAGAATATTGTGTTATTATGGAATAAGTAGTCAGGGAGCATTTCACAATGGAGGAAGAAAATGATGCTATTCTAATGGATTGAAAGCATAGGGAAAAATGGTTTCCATTCAAGAAAAGGAAACACCACTCTGACAGTCACCATCATCAAATGAAAGGGAAATTGTCAAGGTAGAATGTGTTCTCTGTCTTGAAGAAGGTGGAGGGCCCCTGGGCAAGGGTGCTGCATGGAGGATCTGGGTCAGATGAGTCACTGCCCACCCTGTGATCTGTATGCCCATCCCCTTGGCCTTCTGTGCTATCATCAGTATTTTAAGGATCTCCTTCACCAAACCACCATTACTGCTCCCAAAAGGGTGCTGCTGAGGCAATGGCCCCCAGCTCTCCAGGCCAGCACTGCTACTGGGCCAGGCCTATCAACTCACATCTGCTTTCTAGAATTAACCTAGAGTGATGATCATCAGTGTTCCTACTCTTGTGAGTGGAGTTTCTCATTTGATATCTGATGTTCAGCCTTGTCTCACCCTTCTACACAGGCCATTCTTTCCAGACTGGTGTTAGAAGGGACTGGCTGCAGGCAACTTGGCAGAGTTGGGGCCCCAAGCACCTTGGTCTCCTCATTTGCTCCTCCCTGCCACCCTCACTCTTATCCTCAACTTTCTTGCTCTTTTGTTTTCTTACATTACATTCCTTTTCAAGTTGGCCATTTAAGTAACCAAGCACAGTTTGTCTGTCTCCTTTATTATTTCCTCTACCTCCCCCTGCCCCATTTTCTCCAGCACTGATTTTAATTTATCTGCACTTGTCATTAGTTTTCACCTTCCATAATCCTGGTCCAAACATTTCCATTGAGACCCAGTTACATTTCTGGCTTTTCCTCTGGGCTGCAGTTGGTACCTCCAGAAGTGAGGGATGGCAGATTCTGTGCTGATGATTTGTGTTAGACAGTACTAGACACCCTCAACCCAAAAGCTCACAGGTCTGTGGCTTTCCCTGACCACAGTCTTGGGAAGTTGTTGATGTCACCATTTCATAGATGAGCACTGACACTAAAGTGGTCCAATGACCTCAGCCTTACCCTTAGTCAGATACTCTTTCCAAAAGCAGCACCAGAAAAGCATTCCTTCACTTTTCCCTTCACAGCACACACATTTTTTCTCAGAAAAATCTAAACATATCCAAATTAAAAAAAATTTTATCAAAAATTTTCAAAAGTATTTGAAAGTAGCTAGAAATAGTTCAATGAACCTCTATGTGCTCTTTACTCAGCCTTAATAATTATCAAAGTGCAACTATTCTTATCTCATCATATCCCCTTTTCAAATGTTATTTTAAAATATGTATTGATTTATAAAATACAAGGTCAGGAGCTAAAAATGAATTCAGTAACATTTGTAAATAAATTTGTATTTGTTTAATCTCAACAGAATCAAATAGATTTGAAAAATAGCTGCATCCTGTATGTGTACAGGATACTGTATTTTCAACTCTTATGTGCTTGAAGCTCATGCAGATTCATGGATAGCTTTGTAGCCATAGATCCAATTCTTTTTGCATTTTTGTTCTTTACCATTTCTTTGAAATAATTTAGACTATAAGAAAGTTTCTAAAATAATAAGAAGAATTCCTGTATGGGCTCTACTCAGTTTCTAAAATGTTAGTACTTTACCATTGGTAATAACATTTTCCTGAATCATTTCACAATAAGTTGAATACAATGTATGCCTTCACTGCTATATATATTTTTTTCTTTTTTACAAATTAGCTTTTTCTTCCTCTTTTAATTTAATTTTACTTTTTAAAGATTTTATTTATTTACTTTTAGACAGAGAGGGAGAGACAAAAGAGAAAGGGAGATATACATTGATCTGTCACCTCTCACATGCCCCCAGCTGGGGACCTGGCTCACAACCCAGGCATGCGCCCTGGTGAGGAATTGAAACAGAGACCTTTTGGTTCACAAGCTGGTACTCAGTCCACTGAGCCACACCAGCCAGGGCTTCAGTGCTAAATTCTTCAGAGTATTTTTCCTAGTATTAAAGATAAAGGCATTCTCTACCTAATTATTCACAATAAGAATTAACTTATGACCAAAATGGAACTTTGCCTCCTTGCACAACCAAAAGAAGGACAACGACAAATTAAAAAACAAAAAATAAACAGAACTGGCAGAAAATTGAACTGTATGGAAATCCAACCAACAATCAAAGAGTTAAAGAAACATTCATTCAGACTTGTAGGAGAGGTGGAGATGGGCAGCCAGGGCAGAGTGGATGTGGGGCAAGGCGGCAGCTGATGGACTGGGGTGGGCAAGGCAGAGACTGGAAGACCAGGTGCTCCTGCATCTGTGTTCAGATAAACTGGGAGGAACAACTGGGGAGCAAGACACACTGTGCAACCCCGGGTTCCAGTGTGGGAAAAGAAAGCCTCAAAACTTCTGACTGAGAAAACCAATGTGGGTATGTGGCAGTAGGAGACACTCCTAACCTCACAGGGGAGTTTCTTGGAGAGACTCAGAGGGTCCTAGAATGTACACAAACCCACCCACCCAGGAATCAGCACCAGAAGAGCTCAATTTGCTTGTGGGTAGGGAGGGAAGTGACTGAAAGTCAGCTGAGAGCAGAGCAGGCAGCATTGTTCCCTCTTAGACCCTCCCCCACAGACAGCACCAAAGCACAGCAATGTAGGTTACCCCACCCTGGCAAATACATAAGGCTCTGCTCCTTAAACCTAACAAGTGTGCTGAGACAAAAAAAAATATATATATATGGCCCAAATGAAAGAACAGATCAAAGCTCCCAAAACAGAATGAAGCAATGAAGAGATAGCCAACCTATTAGATGCAGAGTTCAAAGCACTGGTAATCAGTATGCTCAGAGAAATGGTTGACTATAGTTGCAAAATGGAGGGAAACCTGAAGGTTATGAAAAGAGAAATAAAAGAAAATATACAGAGAACCAACAGTGAATAGAAGGAAACTGGGACTCAAATCAACAAATTGGACCAGAAGTAAAAAATAAACATTCAACCAAAACAGAATAAAGAAACAAGAATTCAAAAACATGAGGAGAGGCTTAGGAACCTCCAGGACAACTTTAAACATTGCAATATCCAAATCATAGAGGTGCTAGAAGGAGAAGAAGAAGAGCAAGAAATTGAAAACTCTTTTGAAAAAATAATGAAGGAGGACTTACCCAATCTGGCAAAGGAAATTGACATCTAGGAAGTCCAGGAAGCTCAGACAGTTCCAAAGAAGTTTGACGCAAAGAGGATCACACCAAGGCACATCATAATTACATTAGCCAAGATTAAAATGAAGGAGAGAATTCTAGAAGCATCAAGGGATAAGGGTACAGTCACCTACAAAGGAGTTCCCATCAGACTGTCAGCTGATTTCTCAAAAGAGACCTTCCAGGCAAGAAGGGGCTGGAAAGAAGTATTCCAAGTCATGAAAGGCAAGGACCTACATCCAAGATTACTCCATCCAGCAAAGCTATCATTTAGAATGGAAGGGCAGATAAAGTGCTTCTCAGATAAGGTCAAGTTAAAGGAGTTCATCATCACCAAGGCCTTATTATATGAAATATTAAAAGGACTTATCTAAGAAAAAGAAGATGATCAAAACTATGAATAGTAAAATAACAACAAGCTTACAACTATCAACTACTGAACCTAAAAACAAAAAGAAACTAAGCAAACAACTGGGACATGAACAGAATCACAGAAATGGAGATCACAGGGAGGGTTATCCATGGGGAAGGAGAGCGGGGGAGAATGGGGGAAAATGGACAGGGAGTAAGAAGCATAAATGTTAGGTACAAAATAGACAAGGGGAGTTTAAGAATAGTGTAGGAAATGGAGAAGCCAAAGAACTCACATATATGACCCATGGAAACTAAGAGGGAGGGGGGATAATGCTTGTATGATGGTTGGTGCAGGGCAGAGGGGAATAAAGGGGAGAAAAAATGGACAACTGTAGTAGCATAATCAATAAAATATATTTTAAAAAATTAACTTTGGTATGACCCAATAATCTAGTCTCCAGACAATATTCCAATTTCACCAATTATCTCACTACTTTTTTTTTGGACAAAAAATTGTTTTTTTCTGGTTCAGGTGTAATCAAAGACCTCACTAGGCATTTTGTTGCCATTTCTCTTCAGTGTCCTCTGAGTGGGACAGCTCTATACTCTGTCCTTTCTTTCATGACCTTGTCATCTTTATAGAATATTTCCCTTCTTCACCTCCTCTTTCTCCCCTCCACTTCTTCTTCCTGCTCTTTCTTCTCTTTCCTACTTCCCTTCTTTCTCCTTTTCCTCCTTGTCTTCCTCCTTCTCCTCCCCCCTTCTAATTAGATGAAAATCTAAGAAACAACAACATTACACTTGTAAATGTTTCTCTCAGTGATGTGTATTATTCTCCATGATACCTCAGCACTAGAGGAAGGCTGGCTTCTCATCTGTGTGGCTTATTGCATTCTCTGGATATAGACATATGGATCTCAGATGTGGCTTCGCTCATCTCTCAGGTCTTGAGGTGCCAGTGGATGCCAGGGGCAGGGCCTGTCTTCCTCACACAGCACATAACCAGCCTCACATGCATTCTGTGCCAAGAGGAGGTTACTGTTCATGTATGACAGAGGTGGCAAACACAAGGCCCATGGGCCAAATCCAGCCCTCCACTTTGTTTTATCCAATCCAGCACCTTGTTTCTACCCAGGGGAAGCACTGAGCTCTTGCTTAACTGTTAAGAGTAGTTACATTTATACAGTCCTAAAATTACATTTAGCCCTTTGAAGGAAACCTTGAGGCCGATGTGGCCCCTGGTGAAAATGAGTTTGACACCCCTGATCTATGATGATCCTATGGTAGAGGGCAAGGGGATAAAATATAAGACAGGTATCTTAAAAGTATTTTTTATTCCCTTCTTTCATTTCCTGCACTTTGTCTGATTTAGTTAGGGCTCTCAGTCAATTAGCAACTACAAAGAAATAAAAAGCTGTACAGAAAAGCATCCCCCACACACCAGGCTGTGTAGAAGCAGTTGTTGCATATAAGCTCTCCGTTGCTTTGTCAACTTCTAGAATCAACCTGGGGATCAGGTGTGGAAGATTTATGTTGATCAAGCAGTAAACCTGTGTTATCAGCTGTAATTTAGTCATAGAAGGAATGTAAAGTATTTGATTTTACCAAGTAAGTGTAATAGTGCCTCTTACAGAGGAATGGGAGGGAACTGTGAGAGGGAAGGGAAGAAGAGGCGAAGTGCACACAGTGAAGTAAAGAGTACAGAAAAGCATGCTTGCTATGCTTAGTGAGAAATATAGGAAATACAAGGGTGCAAAAAGAGCACATTTTTGATTTAGTGCAAAAGTCAGTAGAACATCCTTAATTACCCAGAGGGCCAGGATACATGAATGATATGCAGGGCTATGATATTATCAGCTGGGAGAAATGGTAACAGCATGCCAAGGGCCAGTTTCTGGGGAGTTGGCCTGGGAAGCAGGTACTGCTGGGAATGTTTCTTTACATTGCTGTTACTTGCTGTATTAACTTGCTGTGTTAACTTGCTGAATAACTTGCTGTATTCTTTCTTATTTTACCACATGTATAAGTTACCTTAATAATTGTTTTTAAAGACTAATGAACTAAGAACCAAAGGAACTGGATTCTTGTGTTGGTTTCACCAGTTATCGGCAATCAGTCATTATCTAGGCAACAGTTTGCTGCCCCATGGCCCCCTAGTCCCTGCCTCACCCTCTCAGAGTCATTGTGAGGGTCAAACTAGATCATGTGCATTTAGGCATTTTATAAACTATGTATTGCAAGTAGTGGCAATAATAGTAATATTAACATATTTTTATCATTATGGGAAGAGGGAGAACAAATATGTGAAAAAACATAAAAAATATGAATAAATTAACTAAGACACTAACAAGAGCTATGCAATACTTTAAATACAGGGAAAAGGTTTATAAGGGAAAATCTGAGCCACTTCAAAGATAAGGGGAAGTGTGGATCTGCAAAGATGCTGTCTCAGTGAGCACTACTCTACCCTTGGGGAAAGCAAACATACATTATGTATATACAATTATTATTTTTAAAATGTATTGCTCTAATTTAAAATATATATTTGATATACAATATTATATTAATTTTAGGTGTAAAATTGTGATTAAGCATTTATATTACCTATGAAATGATCACTCTGATAAATCCAGCACCCATCTGATATCATGCATAGTCATTACAATGTTACTGATTATGTCTTTGCGGTGGACACTACATCCCCATGACCATTCTGCACCCACCAATTTTTGCTTCTGAATCCCTTCACCTCTTTCTCCACCTCCCAAACCTCCTCCCATTTGACAACCTTAAAATGCTTCCTGCATCTATGAATCTGCCTCTTTTCTGCTTGTTTGTCAATTTTTGTCTTCTACATTCCACATACAAGTGAAATCATCTGGCAGTTTTCTTTCTCTGTCTGACTCATTTCACCTAGCATACTACTCTCTAGGTCCATCCATGTTGCTGCAGATGGCAAGATTTGATCTTTTTTTATGGTAGAATCACATTCCATTTTATATATTCACCACTTCTTCTTTATCCATTCATCTATTGATAGAAACTTAGGTTGCTTCCATATCCTGGCTATTGTAAATAATGCTGCAATAAACATGTAAATGTATATGTCTGTATGATTTAGTGTTTTAGTTTTCTTTGGATAAATACATAAAAGTGGAGTTGCTGGGTCCTTCTTTGTCTCTTTACATAGACAGACTTTGTTTTAAAGTCTGTCTGTTATAAGTATCACTACTCCAGTTTTTTGTTTTGTTTTGTTTTGTTTCCATTTTCAGAAACTGTTTTCTATCCCTCTACTTTCTGTGTGTCTTTCAATCTAAAGTGAATCTCTTGTAGATAGCATAGGTAAGGCTCTTGTTTTGTTATCCATTCAGTTACTGTATGTCTTTTAATTATAGCATTTAATTCATTTTCATTTAAATTAATTGACGGATGGTTCTTTATTGCCATTTTAGTCATATTTTTTTATTTTTCTTTTTTATTCATCTTTTAAATTTTTTATTTTATTTTTTACCATTTATTTTTTCTTTTTTTAATATTTTATTGATTATGCTATTACAGTTGTCCTATTTCTCCCCATCATTCCCCTCCACCCTGCACACCCCCTCCCACCCACATTCCCCCCTTTAGTTCATGTCCATGTGTCATAAGTTCTTTATCTTCTACATTTCCCACACTATTCTTCCCCTCCCCCTGTTTATTTTCTATCTACCATCTATGCTACTTATTCTCTGTACCTTTTCCCCTTCTCTTCTCCTCCTACTCCCCTGTTGCTAACCCTCCATGTGATCTCCATTTCTGTGTTTCTGTTCCTGTTCTAGCTGTTTGCTTAGTTTGCTTTTGATTTAGGTGTGGTTGTTAATATCTGTGAGTTTGCTGTCTTTTTACTGTCATATTTTTATCATCTTTTTCTTAGATAAGTCCCTTTAACATTTCATATAATAAGGGCTTGGTGATGATGAACTCCTTTAACTTGACCTTATCTGAGAAGCACTTTATTTTCCCTTCCATTCTAAATGAAAGCTTCACTGGATAGAGCCATCTTGGATGTAGGTCCTTGACTTTCATGACTTGGAATACTTCTTTCCAGCCCCTTCTAGCCTGGAAGGTCTCTTTTGAGAAAGCTGCTGACAGTCTGATGGGAATTCCTTTGTAGGTGACTGTGCCCTTATCCCTTGCTGCTTCTAGAATTCTCTCCTTCATTTTCACCTTGGCTAATGTAATTATGATGTGCCTTGGTGTGATCCTCCTTGGGTCCAACTTTTTGGGGACTGTCTGAGCTTCCTGGACTTCCTGGAAGACTATTTCCTTTGCCAGATTGGGGAAGTTCTCCTTTATTATTTGTTCAAATAAGTTTTCCACTTGTTGCTCTTCCTCTTCCCCTTCTGGTACCCCTATAATTCAGATGTTGGGACATTTAAAGATGTCCTGGAGGTTCCTAAGCCTCTCCTCATTTTTTGAATTCTTGTTTCTTCATTCTTTTCTGATTGGATGTTTTTTCTTCCTTCTGGTCCACTCCATTGATTTGAGTCCCAGTTTCCCTCCCATCACTATTGGTTCCCTGTGCATTTTCCTTCATTTCACTTATTGTAGCCTTCATTTGTTCATCCAATTTGTGACCAAAATCAACCAATTCTGTGAGCATCTTGATCACCAGTGCTTTGAACTGTGCATCTGATAGGTTGGCTATCTCTTTGTCATTTAGATGAACTGGCTCTGGGGTTTTGATTTGTTCTCCTGTTTGAGCCTTTTTTTTTTTTTTTTTTGGTCTGGTCGCAGCTATTACGTATGAGGGGTGGAGCCTTAGGTGTTCCCCAGGGCAGGGCAGCCCAGTTTCTGGATTGTGTATGTGGGGGTGGGGTCTCCGTGTTTTTAAGTTTTATTTCCCAGCGCTTGGGCCCTGGGTTGCAGAGTCCTGACTTGTTCCCCGTTTTTGCCTGGATTATCTGCGTGCAAATGTGTCACTGCCTGGTCAGCTAGCCACCTTGGGCCTGGGGTCCACTAGCCGCTGTCTGTGTGCCTGGGGCCTGCTAGCCACTGCCTGCAGGCCTGGGTTGCCAACCTCTGCTTCCTCCTGCCACAACTCTGCCCCTCTTACCAGTCTGGATGAATGGTTGTTGGACTTCCATACAGTTCAATTTTCTCTCGGTTCTGATTGTTTTCTTGTTTCTAAATCCTTGTTGTCCTTAATTTTGGTTGTGTGAGGAGGCACAGTGTGTCCACCTATGCCTCCATCTTGGCTGGAAGTCTTATTCATCTTTTTAAAGAAGGCCCTTTAACATATTGTGCAATACCTATTTGGTGATGATGAACTCCTTTAGCTTTTTTTTTTTCCCTTGTCTGGGAAGGTCTTCATCTGTCTATCAATTCTAAATAATAGCTTTACTGGGTAGAGTAATCTTGGTTGTAGGTCCTTGCCTTTCCTCACTTTGAATATTTCACATCAGTCATTTCCGACCTGCCAAGTTTCTGTTGAAAAACCAGCTGACAGTCTTATGGGAGCTCCCTTGTAAGTAACTAACTGCTTTTCTCTTGCTGCTTTTGAGATTCTTTCTTTATCTTTGACCTTTGGCATTTTCATGCAATGTGTCTTGGTGTGGTCATTTTGGGGTTCATCTCATTTGAGACTCTCTGTGCTTCCTGAACTTGTACATCTATTTCCTTCACAAGTTAAGAATGTTTTCCATTTTTTTTTTTCAAATAGGTTTTCAATTTCTTGCTCTCTCTTCTCCTTCTGGCACCCCTATGATGCAAATCTTGGCACACTTGAAGTTGTCTCAGAGGCTCCTTACACTATCTTCATTTTATTTGATTCTTGATTTTCTTTTCTGTTCTAAGTGTTTTCCACTTTCTTATATTCCAAATTGCTGATGTGATTCTCTGCTTCATCTATTCTACTGTTGATTCCCTGTAATTTTTTCATTTCAGTTAGTGTATCCTTCATTTCTGACTTTTTAAAATGGTTTTCATATCTTTCTATTTTATCTTATTTTTATTGTTGTTCAAGTACAGTTTTCTGTCTTTTACTCCCATCCCAGCCCACCCACCCAGCCCTCCCAACCTCCCTCCCATCATGTCTTTTTTATGCAGTTGAAGTTCTCGCTAAGTTCCTTGAGAACCATTATTTTGATCTTTGTATCTGGTAGTTTGCTTGCCTCCATTTTATTTAGGCTAATTTTTTCCTGGAAAGTTCTCCTGTCCTTTTATTTAGAAGCTGTTTCTTTGTCTCCTCATTTTAGATACTTCTCTGTGTTTGTTTTTATGTATTAGGTAGAGCTGGTATATCTCCTGGACTTGGTAGAATGGCCTTATGTAGTAGGGTCCTGTGGGACCTAATAACACAGCCTCTCCAGTCACCTGAGCTGGGCTCTCTAGGTGTGTACCCTGTGTGGACTGTGTTCACTCTCCCATTGTAGTTGAGCCTTGAGTGCTGTTGACACATCATTGGAAGGGATTGACCCTCAGGCTGTTTGGATGCAAGGATCAACTGCAACTACAGCAGAGGAGATGCCATGCAAGAGTTAATCCTACAGAACAGGTCTTGCTTCTGTGGGGCTTTGGTACCTGACAAATCTGCTCCTTGAGTGTGCCACTCATGGAGGTGGTTGGATTGTAATCCAGCATAATCTGAAGCTGTCTACTGGATGCACTGGTTCTGGGGCCACCTGGGTGATGCAAGGTTAGCCACTACCACCTGTGCTCTGCCTGGGTCCACCTGGCATAAGCTACAGAGTGATCTGCAGGTGGCTGCTACTTATGCTGGGTTTGGAGATGCCAAGGGGAGGACGAGGTTGAAATTGAGGCTGACTGCTTCTAGTGCAAGGCTAGGGGCCACTTAGTGATGGTATGGGTTACACAGAGGCCAAATGCTGCTTGTTTGAGAGATTTTAGGATAGTCCAAAGCATAAGTCAAGAGAAGCTATTTGTATGGAAAAGCCACTGAAAATGGTTTTGGTAGGCCCACATGTTGGGTGGAGTGGGGTCTCAGGAAATCATCAAAGCAGGGCAAATAGGGTTACAGTTAGATGTAGATTCAGATATGGTGCCCCCCTGCTGACTTCTTGGGAGAGGGCTCAGCAAAGGAACAGTGCCCTCTGCTAGCACTTCTGTCTGGGAGAAAGATGCCCCTCTGGCTCTTACCCTGAAGCCAGATGGTTTAGTTCCTCCTCATATGTCTCTGGAGTATTTGGAGCTGCTGCCCCAGCACTGGAGCATAGAACAAGTGAGTCTGAGTAAGTCCTTGCTTGAGTGGTGCCTTTAAGAAAAATGCCTGGGACTCCAGAAGAACTCCATGTCACTCAGCCATGATCCTTCTTGCATTTCTCAGACAAGAGTAATGGAAAATTTTCTCCCAGGCACCAGAACTGTGGGCTAGGGGTTCTGATGTGGCTCTGGGACTCCACACTCCTTAAGGGGGGCCTCCACAGCTGAGGTACCCTTCCTGATTTTAAATTGCCATTTGTGGGTATGGGACAAGCCCACTCTGCGTTTGCACTTCTCCTACCAGCCTTGATGCAGCTTCTTCTTTATACTCTTAGTTGTACGACTTGTGTTCAGCTAGATATCAGGCATTCTGAATGGTGCTTGTTCTGTAATTTAGTTGTAATTTTGATGTGTTGTTCAAGGCTGAGGACTGCACTTACCTATGCTGTCATCTTGATTGGAAGTCTACACAGTTATTCTAATAGTCATGACTTTGACCCATTCATTCCACTTGTGAAGATATGTTTTTTGAAAATAATTGTTAATATACAGAAATATATCTAATGGAACCAACCTAAATGTTAACAATAGAGAACTAACAAATAAAATGTGATACTTAATCATAATGTAACATTTGTTATGAATACTCTGTAGCAACATGGAAAATGTTTATTATAAGTATGCAAAATTATGTTTATACTGTGATTTATGCTAATATTATAACCACACAAAAAAACTCATAATAAGGACAAGAATTAGAAAGAAATAAAGGGGAAAATATTTGTTGTTTTGAAGTGCATAATGAAGATTATTTTCTAGATTTTTGCTCATTTCTCCATTCAACAACCATTTGAACTCCTGTGATACCCCAGGCACTATGGTGAGCCAAACAGAAATAGTCCTGCCCTCTTAGAGTTTAGAGCTTAGAAACACAGTTATTATGCATTTGTAATTGTGCTAAGAGAGGCAAGAGAGAGGTTCATGATGTCATGGCATTTTTTTCACAATAACTTTTAAAAAATTATTTTTCAATTAAAGTTGATATTCAACGTTATTTTATATTAGTTTCAGGTATACAGTTTAGCAGTTAGACATTTGTATAATTTAATTAGTGATTTCCCTGATAAGCATAGTACCCACCTACTGTGATACATAGTTATCATAATATTATTGACTATTTATCCTATGCTGTATTTGACAACCCCATGACCCCATTCTGTAACTACCACTTTTTAATCCCTTCACCTTTTTCTCCCAGTCCCCCAATGCCCTCCTCTCTGGCAACCATCAGTTTATTTTCTGCATCTGTGAGACTGTTTCTGTTTTATTTATTTTGTTCTTTAGATTCCACACATAAATGAAATTATATAGTATTTGCCTTTTTGTTTGACATATTTCACTTAGCATAATCCTCTAGGCTTATCCATATTGTCTCAAATGTTAAGAGTTCATTCTTCTCTGTGGCTGAGTAATATATTGCATATATGTACCACTTTTTAATCCACTTGCCTATTGCTAGAAACTTGGGTTCTTCCATATCTTGGCTATTGTAAATAACACCGTAATAAACGTAGAGACTTGTTTAAAAGAAAAATTTGGCACTCTGCACTTCCTGTACTTGTGTGTCTTTTCCCTGCACCAGGTTAGAGAAGTTTTCAGTTATTATTTCTTCATTGCTCTCTCTCTTTTCCTTCTGGCTCTGCTATGATGCAGATGTTATTACACTTGATTTGTTCCAGAGGTCCCTTAAATTATCCTAATTTTTCAATTTTTTTTGGCTGCTCTGACTGATTGTGTTTTCTCAATTGCTGATATGATTTTCTGCTTCATCTCAGCTGCTGTTGCTTCTTTCCTGTGTATTCTTTATTTCAGTTATTGTATTCTCTATTTGTAACCTGCTTTTTTATGGTTTATATGTCATTTTTTATGTCACTTAAGTTCTCACTAAGTTCCTTGAGCATCCTAATAACTATTGTTTTGAACTCTGTGTGAGGAGGATTGCTTGTCTTCATTTGATTTAGTTCTGTTCTTTCATTTTGGGCATGTTTTGTTATCTCCCTATTTTGGCTGCTCTCTGTAGATCTGCTGTGTCATCCAGTCTTGTCAAGGTGGTCTATGTATTGGGTGTCCTATGAGGCCCCAGGGTTACATTCTCCTTAATCACCTGAATTGGGTGCTCCAGGATTATTTCTTGTTTGGGTTTGTGTTCCCTCCTGTTGTAGTTGAGCCTTAATTGCTGTTGACACATTCATGGGTGGGGTTAATCCTCAGACTGGCTGTCTGTCAGGATTGACCTGTGTTCACAGTATATAAGACTGCTGTGCAGAGGTGGACTGACTCCATGAAGTGGGATTGGTTTTAGAAGGTCTGGTGCCTGTTGAGACCTCCTTTTGGTTATGCTGCTTGTGGACTAATCAGGTGGTGCTCTGCTCTGATCTGAAGTCAACCACCTGGTTTATTAGTTCTAAAACCTTTTGGGAGAGAGTCTGGTGCAGTTCAATATAAGAAACTGCCTGTGACCAGCCCTGGGCTGCCTCTTAGGAGCTATAAAGTGTTCCACATTTGGTAGTTGTTTCTGCCATGCCTGAGTGCATGTGGGAGGTACTATACTGAGAATCAAGGCCCTCTGCCAACTGTACTGGGCCTGAGGCTAGTTAGCAAAAGGCCCAAGGCACCCTGAGATCTGCTGTCACCTTCTAGTTGCCCACAAGAATCAACCACTGAAAGAGCCTCAGGAGTTACTGGAGTTAGTTACATGAGGCACTTTCTCAGAGAGTCGCCAGCTAGGTAAAGTGATGTTCACCAGGTTAACACAGCTTTAAACTTGATGCCAGTGCTGTGTCTGAGGCCACTCAGCAAAAGTCTCAGTGTATACCAGAGGCCAGCTGTCACCTACCTGGGCTCTGCAGACTTTTTTGGTGTGGTGGGGTCTCAGGGAGTCATCAGGACAGAGCTAGTAGAGTTCACTAGGCTGAAAGCAGATTAAGAGTTCCTCAAGAAAAACTGCAGCACAGACCCAGGCTGGCTGACCCTGCCAGAGCCTCCAGCCTTGCATGAGTTGGATAGGGCAGGGCCTCAGGTACTCATCAGGGTGAAGCCAGCATAGCTCATTAAGCTAATACCCTGTGGGGATGGTTTTTAATCCAGGAAAGATAATATCCATGGACCATGCAGTAGGAAGACTTAACACAGGGTCGCCTTGAAGCCACACAACCCATTCTCTCCCCTATGACTCTAGCTCTCCTGAGCTGCTATCCCTGTGCCAGAGCCCATGATGATTGCCTATGAACAACAGTTTGCACACTGTCCCTTTAAGAGGACATCTGTGGTTCCAGCAACCTTCTATCTCAACAGGATAGATGGCATCCCTGCTGATTTTCACTGCCAGATGTAGTATGATCTCTTCTTCCTGGTTCTGGTGTTCTGAGCTAAAGAATCCAGTGTGGGGTTGATGTCCCTTGTTCCTCAGAGGCAACATCTGCAGCTGAGATAGCCCTCTCAATTCTCAATCATTGCACATGGGTATAGATCCAGCACTTTTCACATCTCCATCCTTCCTACCAGTCTCAGTGTGGCTTATTTTGTAAATCCATAATTATAGGACTTCCTTTCAGCTAGTCTTCAGATGGTTCTCCAGGTATTTCAGTTGTAATTTTTATGTGTCATGAAAGGTGGTGAGGGCAGATTCTACCTACTCCATTTTCTTGAGTCTTCTCCCCACAATAACTTTGTAAAAAAGAATATTTTTTGTTATGGAGTGAACGTGTCCTCCCCCAAAATCTGTATGTTGAAGACTAACCCCCAATGTGATAGTATTAGGAGGTGGGGCCTTTGGGAAGTGATTAGGTCATGTGGGTGGAGACTTCATAAATGAAATTAGTGCCCTTATGAGAAGGTATTACAAGAACACATGTAAAGACCCAGTGAGAAACTTTCTTCCTAGTTTACAAAACCAGGAAGAAAGCCTCACACCAGATCTGTCAATATCTCGATTTTGGACTTCCGGCTTCCAGAGCTGTGAGAAATAAATGTTTGTTATTTAAGTAACTCAGTCTGTAGTAATCTATTATAGCAACCCAGTTGACTAAGTCTTTGATCAGGAAGCATGAAGACTGCAAAGGCCATCCCTGTGATGAGGAGTCAGGCCATGGAAGTGGTTGTAGAGGTGAAGCCTGGAAGAGGCTACTTAAGGAAGGGGTATTTCACAAACTATGCAGTAAAGTCATGAAACCTATTTGCCCCAAGAGTTTTAAAATATGAATATACAAATGGGTTCCCAAAGCTTTCAATACCTTGACTACTAATAGATTCATCAATGATGGCTTAGGGAGAGTCTGTGGTTGTCCAGGATGACAACAAACCCTGAGACAGGAATTATGAGCAAGTGTTTGGGAGATGACACAGGTTGAGGAGTGGAGAGTGAGGCAAGGGAGGTCAGAAGTCACTGAGGGGTGCCTGGGACATTGGGAAGAGTTGGTGGTATCTGATGTTACTCCACCATGAAAACAAGGAAGCTAGAGCATTTGCCTTCCACTCCTACATGCTGATGCCTGAGGGTGCTGCCTGGGGCTTCCCTCTCTGCCACCCTTACCTGCAGTCAGAGGCCCTGAGGAGCTATGGGAGGACATGGTCAGGACCCCAGAGCACAAGCTACAGTAAGAGTTGACAGAGGTGGATGGGTTTCTGGGCTGGGAAGGTAACAGCACAGAGCATAATTCTGCATCTTTAGAAACTTCCTTTTAGCATTGACATGGGGAGTCCTGAGCTGGGAGGCTACCTACTTGGGGTAGATGCACCTGAGTCCATAAGCAGGGTCACTGCTGTCTGCTGTTTTCCAACTGGTGGAGGCAGGAGGGGATAGTTTCCCCCATTTCCATGCACTAACCTCATCACGTTGCCTCTTTGGAGGCATCTGGAAAGAGTTATAATAACCTGCTACTCCAAGTGAGTCACTGAGGGGAGAATCAAGAGCACCTGCTCCTCCTGCCAGGGAACTACACAGACCTCGGCCTCTCCCACAAAACAGACAAGTACACTTGGCCCATGCCCCCTTGGTCTACTCTGAACCTGCATCCTGCCTGCACTCCAAGCATCCACAAACAAGACTGACTCCTTGGCCAGCCCATTTGGAGAGGTCAACCTTGCCACCAACAACAGATGCCAGGCAGTGAAGGGACCACTCTTAAGACTGGGGTTTTGGAAAGGGTTTGTGAGGAGCCAGGGTAAGTCCTGGGAACCCCCTCAGTCTTGGGCAAGGGGAGATGATTAAGACATCCCTCATATTTGAGAAATTCTAGTGGTGGCATGACCTGGAATAGACAACAGTACAGACGGGGAAGGCAGACCCACCCAATGGACTCACGGTAAGGACTGAAAGGAAGAATTGAATACATCCCACACCTGGAATACAAAGAGTGGGCCCCAAGAACATCTCTTCTCTAACTTCATTTAAGCCTGTCTTCCCTCTAACGCCACCCTCTCAACGTATTCATTTAATCTCTACCCTAAGTATGTGTGAGGTAGAAAAGTATGTTTGGAGTCAAACCAGAGAGCTCTGTACCATGCACAATGACAGAAGCAGGGCATGGGGCTGATTGGCTGGAGGGACATAGGACAGAAGCAGGAATCTCAGGAAGCTGGCAGTAGAACTCAGATGCTATGGTCCATTGTGTATAAGGCAGAGGAAACTCCATCCGCACACAAACTTCATGTGGCAAACCACAAGCTAGCTCTTAAAATGTCTACCCACAGGTGACATGCATCACTTCCTCTCACATTTCACCTTTCAGAGTAAGACACATGGCTGTGCTTGCCTGCAAAGAAGGCAAGGGTACAATCTTACCTTGTGCTGGCAAAGAGAAGAACCAGAGTATTTGTAAACAGCTTGGATGATTCCCATTAAGGGAAATGGATTTGTTCTTCAGCAATGGGAAGGGCTTACCAAGGAGTAAAGACAGCGCCTCTGAATCACAAATGACCGATATCCACAAACCTGACAGGCTACCCAGATTCTCAAGGCAGATGAACAGTGGAAGTCTGCTCCCCCAGGCTGAGGTTGGCCCCACTGTACTTCCAGCCAGGAGTGACACTGCTAGGCCGGGCCTGTCTGTTCCTCTCCAAGATCCTTTTGACAGCTCTCCTCCAGTGTCAGACACCTAAGGAGAAAGGCCTCTTCCTGGCTGGTCAGGGTGTTGAGGATAAATGTCATTCATCAAGAAGATGTGATATGAAAGGACATTCTCAGTAGAGGGAATGGTATATACTCAGCATACCAAGGAAGTTTCAAAGAACTAATGTAATCCTAACTGCACTTATGTTTTGATTCAAGGTTCTTCTTGTGAACCACAAGTTACAGAGTTCCACTGGATGAAATGTGCTTGGCAAATATTAAATATTGCATTATTACCCAAATCATGTTACAGGTCATAAAATCCTGATTATTACAGAAGATATGGATCTCAGCTACCTGTGTGTCAGCTATATTGAGCCCATCTTGTTAGAACTATCTTTTCAGAAAAGCTGCAGCAAACACCCTTTCCTTCGGTTTCCTTTCATTTCCAAAACTGACTTTGGCAGAAAGTGATTTTGTTACACCCTTATCAGCAGATCACTAGAGCTCTCCTGGGAAATTAAAATTTCTTGTGTTTTCTAATACAGCATGATGTCCTTTTTGGTCATTTTTTGGAATATGAATATGAACTGGAATCTGATTTTCAATGCAACTAGATCAGTAAAATGTATTGGGAGCATTTCAGGAAATGGTGAGTTTTTGTTGTTGTTGTTTTTTGTAAACTCAAATAAACTTAAACAATACAAATTGATAGATATTTAATACAATCTTTAATTGATTTGCATAACATATTTGTGTTAAATAAAAAGTTTTCTAAGACATATGTACTTTTAAAATTAATTTATTTCTTGGTGTAAAGCCTGGGGTTTATTTCAAAATAATCTTGGAGTGTGAGGTGCTGGAGGGTCACAGATGAAGCAAGACTGGAGAGGAGTTACAAATTACTGGAGCTGGCAATGACTGTGTGGAAACACCATACTACCCTCTGTTAGTGT
This sequence comes from Anoura caudifer, assembly GCA_004027475.1. NCBI lineage: Eukaryota > Metazoa > Chordata > Mammalia > Chiroptera > Phyllostomidae > Anoura > Anoura caudifer. The sequence continues at coordinate 48,457 of PVKU01003710.1, forward strand.
ATGCCTGAAATATAATAAATGGTTTAAAAGTCACTTATTTACACTTTGAGCAGACAAGGTCATTTAAGGCATCAGAGCAATTCCTGGTACTGCTCTTAATAATGAAAATGTTTGATGAGGACAAATACTATGGAACTAAGAATAGTTTTCACATTACTTAAATGATGGGGAAAAAATCCAGCGAGCTGTACTTGACCCATGCACTGACTATAGTTTGCAGATCCCTGATATAATACCAGGTAGAGGTAAGGTTAAGGCAAAAATGAAGACATGAGTCACCCCTAGTTGGCATAGCAGACCCATTCCAGTGGCCCAGTCTCCTCAAACACTTAGCATTTCAGTGGATATAAATAAAGTTTAATTGGAGTCATGCTCAGTGGATTGTCTATTGTCTGTGGTAGCTTCCACGCACCTATGGGGCAACTGAGTAGTTGCAATAAAACCCACATAAAAGTCTCCATTTTTCATTTTGGCCTGAAAAGCATAAAATATTTACTATCTGGAGCTTTACAGAAAAAGTTTGCTCTCATGCCCTATGCCATATGCCATATGTGTGTGTGTGTATATAATGTGTGTGTGTATCAATATATCAAATTGTTATTTGTATCCCCAGCTATGATGCAAACATTTTGAGGGCAGGCACCCAGTTGTTCAGCACTCTTTTCTTCAGTAAGAACAGAAAAGGATGTGACCATGGACTTTGGGGCCAGGTTGCCTGGAGCTGAATCTGAGTTTCTCCTTATAAGCTATGTACCCTCAGGGAATTTATTTGACCTCTCTGTGCCACATCTATGAAATAGAATGATTATCATACCTCCCTCATGAAGCTTTTTAAATGAATCAGTGAGTTAATACCTGTGAGTAGTTGCTATTTATGTGTTACTTTGATCCTCATCTTTAGCAGTCGGAATGCACCTCAACAGAGTGCCTTTGCTTTGTATCTGTTTAACTTAATGTTTCAGCCAATTTCCCTAGAACTTGCCTTCCTCAACAGGAACAAAAAATCAAATCTGTCCTAGAAGCATATTGAACTCTCCAACTCTTACCAGGTTAAAACTTTCACTACTTTAGTCTAATAGTCTTTCCCTTCCCTCACCATCAAGGACATCAAGGATGTGACACCCTGAGATGCAAGGGCAAGCCCCCTCACGGTGCATCCCAGGGGGATCCCTGGACTGCACTTGTTTTCACAACGCCCTTCGGCCAAAGTGCTCTCCTTCAAAATCTGATTGAGATCACATCTCTCTGAAGAAGCATGCCTAGAAAACACCTGAGGGCTGGTGCTCTTACCCTGGGCCCCTGCTGCTGTGGCACACACCTCACACCTCTGCTTTCCGCCAGTTCTATTTGGTTAAAGTCACATTTCTACACCTGTCTCTAACTTAAAGAAAATAAAGTTCTGGTGTGCTACAGGCTGAATGTGTTTCACCCCCAAATTTGTATGCTATAATTCTAACCCCCAAGATGATGGCACAGGAGCTGGGACCTTTGGGAGGCCATCAGATCATGAGGGCTATACTCTCAAAGAGTTAGTGCCTTATAGAAGAGACCCCAGAGGGGTTCCCAGAAAACATCCACTTTTTGAGGACAGAGCCAGAAGACTACTGCATATGAACCAGGAAGTCCCTGCTGGACACTGAATCTGCCAGTGTCATGATCTTGGACTTCTCAACTTCTAGAACTGTGAGAAATAGTGTTTCTTGTTTATAAGCCACCTAGTCTATGATATTTTGTTAAAGCAGCCTGAGTGGACTAAGACAAGGTAGGAATGTAAAATGGTGCAGCTGCTCTGGAAAACAGTATGGAGTTTCTTCAAAAATTATCTGGCAGTTTCACTTCTGGGTGTACGAGGTCTGACCAGAAAGTCTCCAGCCATGTGATATGAAAAATAGAGACATTTTTTGGAAGAAGATGCAAGGTACAAAAAACATTGTACATAGGATAGAGACATCTCAGTGTCTTTCAAGTAGGCACCTTGGGACCTGACACAATTCTCTCAACTGCCATCAGTGGCCCTATTCTGTTTTCCTGAATCTCATCAGTGGACTGAAATCTCTTCCCTTTCAAAGGTGATTCTACTTTTAGGAAAATCCTGAAGTCGCAGGGCACTAAATCTGGGCTGTAGGTGGGCTGAGTCACCTGGGTGATTTGTTGTTTCACCAAAAAACTCTGCATGAGACATGATGCATGAGCAGGCATGTTGTCATGATGAAGCTGCTAATCACCATTTGCCCATAGCTGTGGCCTTCTGAATCATCTGAATAGTTTCTGTGGAAGATTGTTCAAGCTTAATGCAAATTTTCATGCACATTCGTCGCTCTACTCTCTCAGTCATTTTGAATGTGACAGCCATGCAGTACACATGCTCACTCAATGGCATCTGCCACCCCCACTGACTATTAGAGTGAAGTTGTTATTGTTCACATATGTGCATTACAACCTACTGTCCTTGGCTGCCAGGTTACATTGATGTCACACAAACCATTCTTGTTACATTAACAATAGCAGGACTTTTTCCAGACAGACCTCATATACCCAGGTGACATGAAAGGAGCTCTCAAAGAAATATTTGTCCCCTATATTTATATTAGCATTATTCACAAAAGCAAAAAGGTGGAAACATCCCAAGTGTCCATCCACAGAAGCATGAATGAATAAACAAAATGTGGCATATACACACAATGGAACATGATTTGGACTTAAAAAGGAAGGAAATTCTGACACATACTGCAACATGGATGCACCTTGAGGACTTCATGCTAAGTTAAATACACCAGCTACGAAAGGACAAACACTGTATGATTCTACTTACACGAGGTACTCGGTGTAGTTGGATTCATTGAGACAGAAGGTAGAATGGTGGTTTTTAGAGGCTGGGGGAGGAGAATGGAGTGTTTAATGGTGCAGAGTTTCAGTTTTGCAAGATGAAAATGGTTCTGTGGTAATGGTTGCACAATAATGTGAGTCTACTTGATGCTGCTGAACTTAAAAATGGTTGAGATGATACATTTCATGTTATGTATATAAAATAAAATATTAAAATCTGATTTTTTTCATCTTTCTATTCCCTGCACCTAGCTCACAGCCTGGTATCCACTTCTGGAATTCTTTCCAGAACAGAACCTAACACATGCTTTTTAAATGCTCAAAATAGATTCCAATAAAATTGATTTCAGGAAATGGCCAAAAGTTACTGAGTCAAGTCAACAGACAGTTTTCAGTTCAGAAGTCATGCATGGCAATGAATTGATGGGACTGTGGAGCCCAGAAGCAGATGCTTACATATGTGATGACCATAAAGTGTTTGCAGCATCCTTTATGAAACAAGGGTCACGTAGGCCAGGAGCCTAACCAGGCTCTGCCTGGGATCCAAAGGTCTTGGAGAGCGAAGTTTAGGTTCCTGTCTCTCAAGGTGATTTCTCTGAGGGACAACACTCACATTCACTAGAAATTCTCTCCCTACAAACATCACAGAGCACATGTGGTGATGGCAGCACATGATGCTTGCTGATTGCACTCCATCTGGGGCTCTGGGTCTAGAAATCCTGTGCTGCTTTGCAAACCTAAACATTGTGACATAACACCTAGTATTGATAAAAACTGGTTTCTTTCCCTTTCTAACACAAAATTAACCTTAAAATGAGGCCAGCTTTGCGGGCAAATCACCTCTTGTATTTCAGCTAATGCCAGTGACTAAGGCCAAAGATCGGGGGAAACCACCGGAGTTTCTAATAACTGAAGAACTGTGTTTGACCTGGGCGTTTTCCCCATGAAAGCTGACAGTTGATCAAGCCTGCAAAGAATGAAAAATGAACATCAGTGGAGAAATGAGTCACTGCTCTCTGGCCACTCATCTTGGCTGTGTGAGGGCTGCTTTTCACTGGTCTGTCCTCTCTGCTCTGCATAGAAGGGTTGCATGGGCAGCCCCACTGGCTTGAAGACAGAGCACAGCATGCAAAGGGGCCCTGCGTGTTCTTATTGGGTTGAAGTGAATTGAATTTGCTCTCTTTAGAAATCATTTTGCTGCTTCTGTAACTAAGGCAATTCTCATTTTAATTATGAAATATTCATTCAGATGTGTGTGTGGTCTGAGGTGCTGTGCAGATAACCCATCTTTTTGTTTATGAAATTTGCTCCCCTTCCTTTGAGTGAGCCAGGGATGGCAATCCAAGCCCAATTACCTGGCTCCGATTTCTTTTAAGCACATACTTATGAGTCATCAGTGACATCTCAAGCTGTTTGTTGCTCTCTGGGTATACAGAACGAGTAAGACACAGCCCATATCATTAGCAGCTTCAAGTGGGAGACAGAGAAGATGCTGAGTTTCCAGGTACCCCCCTGCATTTTCAAACCAAGGGCCCTGTGTCCTCACAAGCTCTTGAGGAGCTTGTGGTCAGGTAAGCGGAAGAAAGGAGTGACTATGGAATGCTGACTGTTCTGTACTGAAGATATCTGGCTGACACTGCTAGATTCTGGCATTTTGGAACTTTGTCCAGTGAGACAGAAATGCCAAAGGAAGAGAAAGGACTGTGACAGTTTGGTGACAGATGCAGAGACAGCAGTGGAAGCACACCCTGTGTATCTCCCCCTGCCACTCTCTCTTTCCCCTCCTTCCTCTACCCATGACACCCATAGCATACCACCTGGACCCAGAGAGCCAATGTCCAGGCCCAACTCTATACTTATCAATGTGACTTCAGCTTCACCTTTATGAAGAAACAAACAAACCAATGTTTGACCTTGGAGGTATCCTCCAACTTAACCTCCTGAGATTTTTAAGGTACTCTGCCATGACCTACCATGAAGCTTGCTTCTCTTTTCTGATTGTTTCTTGGTCCTGAAATGTTGGGACTCTATAAAAGTTATCAACGATGTCAGCCTTTTTCTTTTCCTTTTTTTAAATTTAAGTTTGACTTCTCTAGAAATATTATCTATTAGAAAAATAGAATTCTATGACATCCTTCAGAAGGGAAATGATTTTTCTGAGATCTGAAGAGACTAGAATACCTACTTTTGATGAGTTAATAAAAATTTACATGCAGTAAAATTCACTCTTTTTGGTTTACAGTTCTACATGTTTTGACAAATGCATAGAATTGGGTAACCACCACAGAAGTCAGGACTCTGAAGAGTCCCATCTTTCTCCAAAAATCCCTCCATCTTGACCCCAGCACTCACTGACTGTCCTTTGTCCAGATAGTTTTTGCCTTTTCCAGAATGTCATATAAATAGAATCTTACAGTAGGTAGATTGTGAGTCTGGCTTTTTTACTTTAAAAAATGCATTTAAGATTAAATCATGTTTATGTGAAGATAAGTTTTTATTTTTCCTGGTTAACTACCTAGTAGTAGGATATTTTGGTTATATGATAAGCGTATGTTTAACTTTAAGAAGAAACCATCAAATGATTTTCCAAACTGGTTGTAGCATTTTGCTATTCAAATTTGCTCCACATCTTTGCTCTGCATCTTTGCTAAGACTTGCTATTATCAGTTTTTTTTCTTTCTTATTTTAGCCATTCTAATAGATGTATGGAACTTGTTGTAGTTTGAACTTGAATTTCTGTAATGACTAATGATATTGGACATTTTTCCATGTGCTCATTTGCCAATCATGTATTTTTTTGGTAGAAGTTTATTTGTTAATAAAATAGTTCAAAACTATAAATACTAACATAACTTATGCTCAGATAATTACTCACCATGAATGTCTAAAAGATTTAGTCACTGTCCCAAAGTTGATTGAATAATTTCATGAAAGTTTTTGTCTATTTGCTACTTATGTAGTTATCCACAAACAATATAGCCAGTGAGGTAAAATGAAATGGAGTGTTTCTGAAAAAAATACATTTCTGGAAATGGAGATGATCACCAATTTTAAACATCAACCTCTTTAAATACATATATTCTAACAACCTCTATAACATTGACAAGGTTGTGTCCATTCTGTTGTTTGGCAATTCTGACCTTTTTCCCACAGTCTTTTTATCTGTAGGTTGGCTAGGATGTGAGTGTAACCTCTGGTGGATGTGGTCACACCAAACTGTCTCTATTCAGTTCTTTGCAAAGCCATGGCTGTTCCTGTGAGGGCGTGATTTGACGTAGCTCCTGGATTTGATCCTGACTGCATTGCAGTAAGATGTAAGTGTCAGGGCTCCTCACCAACACTTCCATGCCTGCCATGGGCATGAGTCTTTTGCCTCAAGCATGAGATTTGTAACTCATTAGGAAAGACTCATATGGAAATGGACTGTGATGGCAGCTCTCCATGGAACAAAGACTGCTTTAGCTCATTTGTTGAGCGAACAAGGGTAAGAAAGCTAATGCCATAGCATTGAAACCGCTGGGCACCAACCAGGAGTCAAACATCTCCGCAGTATTAGCATCTGGGCAAAACATGTGGATTGAGGAGCCCAAAGACACTCATCACTGGAAGACAACCCTACTCAAGCCCTGGTGCTGCTAGGTTAATGCTTCAGCCTGTGTGGGAGCAGAGTATGTTATAAGGCTATTGGAGGTAGTGGCAACACCCAGGGTGGAGAGAAAAATTATTTCTTAGTATAAGTGTTGCCCTAGGAGAGTTGCGAGGCTTAACTCTGTGTCTTATGTTCACATGGCCTTGCGGTGGACTGGGACATTCTTAGTCCCTAGAGACAACCCCAGGAACCCACCAGCATATACTCCCCTCACAAGAAACAATGATAACAGAATTGTGGACAGGTCATGGTGGGCCAGGGAAGGTGGAGCTGGTGTCTCACATGGACAATTGCCTTTTCATTTTCTTTACCTACTTCTCCCCTTTCTTTCTTTACTTTTTCCATTTATTTGTCTTTCCAGGACTATTTTCTTCTTTATTCTCTGCCTTCCCATTGTTTTGTCTTCTCCCTGTCATTTGAACTTGTTTCATTCTGCTGTTGAGTCCAGTAATTAATTTGTATGTCTACTTCCCCCAGTGGGATGCCAGTGAGAGCAGGGCTGCCAGGCACTGTGTGGTTTTCACATGGCACAGCCTGGGGTGCCATTCTCCTCATAACCACTGCCTTTATTTATAAATATGTACACATAGAATTTATGTATACTTATTAGCACAACTTTCTGATTTTTGGTGATAATAGGTACAAAGGTCCAGTTAGGCTAATAATGGTGCTGAATGTAATGAACCAGACAAGCAATGACCCCATCTTCTTTTTCCTATATTGGACTCCATGTTTTAGAGCAGTTTGGGGCTTACAGAAAAATTACGCAGAGAGTATAGAGAGCTCCCAAATGTTGCCCTCTCCATCCCACATGGGAACTGTGTCTTTTTAAACAGCAAGCTCCTGTATCCAAGCCTGATGTCTGAAACACAGGATGTCTTCAATACATTTTTAAAAAGTTGAATCAAGTTACTCACCACTGGTGATCTCTAGCAGACTGTGGTCCAGAATTACCTGAATGCTACTCTGAGGAACAAATGTATTTGTTTCCCAGAATCCCTGGAAGGAACTTTACCTGATGAGAATTCCAGCCCCAGTGAGAGTGATAGATGTAGGTAACTAGTTGCCAGACTCCACAAAGGATGCCTCCTGGACATTTTGGACTTGTGGTCATGCAGACCTCACTACCCAGTACAATCATGTTCATATACTGACTTTATATGTGAGAAAACCTGAACTCCAGGAGATTAGGGGGCTTTTTAAAGTCACACCTGTAAAAAGTGGCAGTAACACCTGATCTGTGACTCTGCCCATATGTGGAAACGTGGCTCATGTGCACTGGGATGTGCAACAGGTGTGACAGACACTCCCACATTAGTACAAAGAGCATAAATATCACAATAATTGTTTCGGAGTAAGTATGGGTTGAAAGGATAATGTTGGATACACTGGGTTTTATATAGAACATATTAAAACTAATTTTTCCTATTTCTTTTTGCTCTTTCTTTTGTGGCTCCTAGGAAATTTAAAATTATGTAAGTGATTAACATTTGTGGATTGAATTATATTTTTACTGGACAGCACAATGCATTACTAGGAGAAGCCGAAAGAGTTAATTTTATTTGATGGGAAGAATAGGACAGGAAGGCTGAAGACTAGCTGTGATTCCAGCTCAGTCAGCTATCTGACCCTGGGCAGGCCACTTTCCTTCTCTATGCCTCAGTTTCCTTATTTAGAAAAGTGAAAGGACTAGCTAGAACAGGTGGCAGTAAGCTTCCTTTCATCTCCAAGGTTATGCAAGCAAAGGGACAATTGTGCCTAAAAATGTATACAATTACTCCAGTGGTTTTGTGGTTTAGATACATAACTATTGAACAGAGAAGACTGTTTTCTCAGGCTGCAGAAGAAGTTGTTTTAACACTGTTGCTGTTCCTTTAACCTCTGAGGGGCACAAAGGCCATGCTGCTTGTTCACGTGGAGGGTACATGTGGGCAAAGAATTTTAAGATGCAAGGTAGTCAACTAGCTTTGCTTCTTAGTGGCTTTTAGGATGTTGTTCCTCTCCTATACTTTATTTCTTTCTTGTGGTTTGTTTCATCAACAGAGAACCTTGATGTAATCATTTCCCTGTAATTTATAGATAACATCTCTTTCACTTAATGTAGAATACTGCCTCTGTCAATGCATTTTACAGGCAAACCCTGTCTTGGATGGAAATTAAACAAGAAATTGGAATTCCTAATAATCACATAAAAGTGGTGCAGATATGAAGTTGAATTTAAGATGTCTAAATTAAAAGAATAACATCATTGGAATAAAAATGTAGAAAAACAAATTACACCCATTGCAACATTTCTGTTTGTTTCCAGACACATATTTTCTGAAATGTGCCCCCTCCACTTACACAGCATTTTGCACATTATTTTAGCTATCTCAGGAGAAATATGATATCTAGCACCAGCTAAGCGATAGCCCTTCCTTGTCCTGTGTGGCTCAATTAATACCTGGAGAATTGTGTTTGATGTTCAACATTTCAGGAACAGGATGGAGAGAGAGGACAGAACCTAGTTCATCCATGCAGTCTGTACACCTACACACCACTCAAAGGTGATAATGCTTTTCTTGGGACTAAGGACTGGGGTCTGAGGCATTTGTTGCCTTAGAAAGACATGCCACTCAACTGGACTACTTATTGCCATGTGCCTTCTATGATATTCCAGTGATTTTTCTGAAGTCTGGGCAACATGCATGAGAAAGAAAATTAGTAGAGATGACATTCTCAAACCAGATGAAAATGGACTATGGAGCCATGGTGTAATGGCAATGGACAAAGGAAGGTGGGATGGAACCTACCATTTGGGCCACTTTTCCCTTAAATTCTTTAAAATGTATTTTCTCTGCCTCACCTCTGATGAGGTTAAAATGTTAGGTTTGGAGAAGAGATGGATCAGTTGGGACCTGAGTGCAGGGGCCAACTATTTAAAGGCTACTGTTAAGAGAAGGGACCTGACCTGCTCTGCTGGGCCCCAGTGGCTCACTTTTAACCAAGTAAGCAGGAGTCTCCACATGTGGAGTGCTTCAGTCTGGCTCATCGTGGTGAGACTCTCCTGCTGGCTGACCTCCCCTGGGGCCCTGGACCCATCAGAGATGGTCCACAGGTAAAGGTCAGCTGCATGGCCCCTTTCAGGCCTGCAGGCTACCATGCCAGCTTTCCATGAAAGCACACGCATTTGTACTCCTCTCCTGAACCTGCTTCTCATTAGTGGGATGCCAGGATGGTGAGCAGACATTGCTGTCATTCTGCCATGACCTAACCAATGACACAAAGAAAAAGAAATCTGAAAACAATCTGGGGTCAGAGCCCTTGTCAGACCAGGTGGCTCTCCTGATCCAGGGTCTGCATCATTGGTGCTGGTTTGTAGAGGCAGAGGGCTTTTGGGGAAGGGAGGGCCTGGAGACCCTTGTGGCAAGAGTGACCCATGAACAGTGTGGGGGTGAGCTACTCCTCCAGCCAAATGAGAGGCAGGACTGGAGAGAGAGGGCCTGTGAGACATTGGCTGTGGGGGATGGGTGATCAGGACAGTAGTAAGCAGGCTTGGTTGAGGAGGGCCAGCCCAGGACAAGAGCCTGGGGCCAGGCCTGCAGGTGTGGGAGTTCTGAGAGCTCCCACCAGTCCCTATAAACCAAGGTCCCTGCTGACTCTCCTTCCCTCACCCTGGCTCATTCATGAAAGCCAGCTTTGAATACCTCCAACCAGCCAGAGTTTGCCAACATCCCTGGTTTCCTTCCATTTCTGCTCTCCTTCCTCCATCCATGGACACTCCACAAAGCAGCTAACACCAGAAGTAGAAGGAACAGGGAGTGAAAGAGCAATCCATGTTCCACCCAGAAGTGTGCTGATAAATGTCTTACAACTGTCAGGGAAGAGGAGGCCCTGACTTGTAGTATTTATTGACTCCTGTGGTGTAAGGGCTCCCACCATGGTCAGTTTCAAGCTACGGACACTGAAGGCAAAGTTGGGAAAGCATGAATGACAGTTGCCCACCATTATGTGGCAGTTATCAAATAATCCCTAAAGCAGAGAGAATAGGGAATTATAGTGAGGTAATTTGGAAGTAATGAGTATTTTGAGGATATTTTATTTTTGTTTTTAATATAATTTATTGTACATTTATATAATTTAGTTTTAAATATTGGCTTTGTTTTGACCAAAAGGTGGATACTGGCAGTGGAAAGCCAACAAGAACCGGCTCCAGCACAGCACCGATCCCTTCCTGCCCCCCAGCCCGCAAGACAGAGATGGAGGTAGGGAGTCTAAGAGGTGCCCATATGCCAACATAGGGCCTCCCCCTGACCCACCCCGCCCCTGACATACACACACAGTGCAGACCCCAGGGGCTCTTTCTCATGTCAGAGAGAACACAAGACTTCTGACTCACAGGAAACTCCACTCTGCAGTCATCTCTTTCTCCCCCAGTGACACTAGGAGACATGCAAAGGTGCACCTGAGGGAGCAGATCTGGGAGTTTTTGGTTTCTGTTCAGTCTGACACATTGCAAGAGCCTCTACATGTGCTTTCAGATGAAGCTACCTTAGGCCTTGGCTCCACACACCCAGCTCTGCCTAGTAACCCTAGAACCGCCCTGCCAGTGGCCACCTAACTATCTCACCTCTCAGCTCAAGCTCCTCCCTTTTGTCCTGCCTCAAGCTCCCACCCCTCTCTGTTGCTGCCTGCCCTCTCTGTAGGCCCTGAAATGGCCCCTAAGGCCTATGCCACATAGGCTGTCCTTCCCCTCTTCCCTGCCACCCCATACAAGCTCCCAGACTTTCAGCTGTGACAGTTTTATGTCCAGGTAACAGATACCAAAATCACAACCACAAGAAGCCACACAGCTGGAGAAAGCCTATGGAGTTCTTCTGATCTCCCATGAGTCTCTCCCTTTCAGGGGGAACCTGACACTCACACACTTGGCACAGACCCAAAGGAAGAGAGTGACAAGCAGGAAGAGGACTCAAGGGTCCCTTGAATTGGAGGACACTTCAGTCAACTGGCAAGAGCAGGGGGTAGCTTCTGGCCCTGGACCCACCAACCCCTGCAATGGGCCTCTTGCAGCCTCAGAGCAGAGACCTCAGGGATAGGGAGTCCATGGAAGCCCGCGCTGCTGACTCCAGGAGAGCCCCAAGAACTTGATTGTCAGATGAGTAAAGGTTTGTTTTTCCCCTGACCAGAGGTTTTGTTCTTGTTGCTGGTGTTGCATTCTAATTGTGAAGCAGTTATTCATCATCTGGACTGGTGGGGACTTTTGCTGAGCTTACCAGGAATAGGTTGATCAGGTTGTTATCCTTACCCAAGCCTGCAGTGAGATAGGGCCCTGGGAGAGCTTGCCTTGTCCCATGTCCAGGGAAGGGAAGCAAACTGCACCTAATTTCTTACCAACTGAGTGCTTTGCCCTCTACAAACATGAGTAAACACTCTCATGTTTCCTCCCAGCCCCTCATTTAATACAGATGGGCTGATGTGTGGGTCAGTATCTGCCAGGGTCTCAATAGTTGCATGGCCGCTGCCAAATCTCTCTAACCTTGTGCCAGTGGAAAGGGCCATAAGTTCCTTAGAACTTACTGCACACAGTTGTGGGAAGGAATAAGTTTCTCACCTCAAGCTTGCCCTTGAAGCCCCCTCCATTAGGTATTCTGCCCTCTTTACCTATTGGTGGCACCCATCCTTAAAGAGGTGCTATTCTTCCCCCAACATCTCCTGGGCAGAACCTTGTGTCCAGATGCTTGGGATCTAACCAATGCTAATTCAACCTTTAGTCCCACAAATCTCTTTCCATTTTTTAGATAGTTATGCTAAATAGCTAGATTTTTCTCCTGCATTTCCAAATGGACTTTGGAGAACCCTCTGTCTTTATCCTGAAGAGTGGGTGGCAACCTGAGGCCCCCAAAGACACAGGTCTGAAGAAACAATGTGGAATTGGAAGGCACAGAGGACATGGAGACTCCCCTGGTCCAAGAGTCCAGGCCTGCTTGTGCGGAGAGCAGCAGGCATGGAGAGACCTCCTTGGGCCAGACACCAGCCACCCTTCTCCGTCGCATGGGTCCTGCCCTCCACTTCTCCAAGTGGGAAGAGCTCTCCTAAGTGGGAAGAGCTCTCCTAAGAAATCTTTTCCCCCTTTCACCAATTTTGGTCATTGTGGTGATGGACATCATGAACTAGAAACATGTTCTAGCTGGAAGGGGACACAGAGATCCCCAAAGCACAGATGAGTCTGAGGAGAAACATGACTGGAAGGTACCCCAGCTTGGGGACCGTCACTGCTGACGGTGCAGTTCACACATTCTGCTTCCTTCCCATTCCCTTTCTTCAAAAGTAGAACATTAAAAAAATATTTTTATCTACAACTAAACATTTTTAAAGTTTAATATTGCATATGATCACTGGGGTCCTAAATGTCAGAAAACTGAATTTTGCCTTGTGGTTACTTATTGGTATAATGGAAAGAGGCCCACTCAGCTCAGTTACTGGAATCATTAAAGCTCGGGGAAGGGGCAGTGTGATAACAAAATCACACCGTGGTGAGTAAGCCCAAGCAGCAGTGACAGGAGTGACTGAAATATTCAAGTGCCTCTCAATGTGTCAGCTTTAGTGTTTGCATTTCTTGATCCTTCCTTCCTTCCTTCCTTCCTTCCTTCCTTCCTTCCTTCCTTCCTTCCTTCCTTCCTTCCTTCCTTCCTGTTTTTTTTTGGGGGGGGCAGGAAAAGGCTCTAACATATTACCATTTAGAGAAGAGTAATGTTTTAGCAACATTGTATAGTTGCTATATATAGTAGTCAGTACACAAGACTGGCCAAGGGCTCTTGCTTTATGTTCTTTGTACAGAGGAAAGATAGCACTGGAGAAACCCTGCTTGAATCACACCTGCACAGAATTTCAGAAAGGGATTAGTCACCAGGGTTCAAGGAGGGATGTGCTTATTTGCTTGAGATTTATGTTCATCTAGAAGAAATGTTTTCTAATGAGTAAATGCCACCTTTTAGTCTAGAGGTCACTTAGAGACCACCAGAAGGTAGATGGCAGAGGGATTAGCATTCACTCCAGATTCCGAGGAGGAGAGTGGGCAAGGTTGCCTTCAGGACAGACCCAGACGGATGTTTTTAGGATCTGTGCACATGTAGTGTGAGGAGTATTGTAGATGGTGTGGTGATGGGCATTTTTATTTCAATCATTATTATTTATTTTAAATGAGTATTGGAAAATAGATATTACATCAACTTTGTGTTTTGTACAAATTGCTATTGCTTATAATAATGCTAAATTGTTATTCAAATTTGAAAAGTGAGTCCACCTAAAGATTTTAAGAAAATGTCAATATTTTAAATTATTTTGAGAAGTCACATTTTAAATAGACAATAGCATCTGAATAAATAATATTTGTCATAAATTTTAATTAGATATTTAATTAATAAACACAATGTTGAAGACAGTGTATATGTGACAAAAATTTAGGAAACACTGAAATAAGATACCTTCCCTACTCTCTAATCCTAATGACAATCTATGCAGTAAGTGCCCCAATTTGCAGGAGAATCTAAAGAACAGACTTTTATAGGAGGAAAGCTGGAGCTCCTGGCACAGGATGAGCTAGGGTTATGCCTTTTCCCTGACATTTGCTAGCCATGCAACCTTAACAAGGTACTTATGGCCCTGGCCCTGTTTTCCCATCTATGATATGAAAAATACAATGCCTGCACTTTAGGGTTACTTCAAGGGTCACTAGAGATGATGCCCTGATAAATGGTAATTTAATGAGATTCTAAATGAGGGCTAGCCAGATCTTAATGAGCAATCCCAAATTCTTGGTGTTTCTCTTTCTGGCAGTCTTGCTGTTCTCTCTGTTTCTAGTCTCATTCCCCATCTGAAGTGAACTCCCATGTGTGTAGCTTCTCTTGGTGATAAAAAGCCATATGTCCTACAAAGTCTGGGCTCGATGTCAGTATAGGCTCACCGGCCAAATGAACTGGGTACACCGTCTCACCTCTCTGACCCTCAGTCCTTTAACTACAAGTTGGCATCAGAATTGAGAGGAGGGGCTTTGAAATCTGAAAAATCTGAATTAGAACTCTGCTTAGCCTCTTAGTAGCTATTCAACATTAGGCTAGTAACTTTTGGTTTCTATGCCTGTTTGTTCATCTTAAAAATGGGGGATGAAAATAACTTCTTGGAAGCCTTCACTGACCCCCCTTTCCTGGCCAGTGGAGATGCCCTGCCCATAGTACTTACTTAGTATGACTAACTCCTCCACCATCCCATGAGCCCCTCAAGGCCAGGTTGTTGTCCTGTTGAAACTGTGTATCCCTGGAAATAAGCAGAGAGCTGGGAATATGGTGGATCTAAGGAGATGTTCTCAAAAAATTAAATGCAGAATTACAGATGATCTTGTAATTCCACATAGACCCCAAAGAATTGAAAGCAGGGTCTTGAAGAGATCTTTGTACCCCCATGTTCATAGAAGCATTATTCACAATGGCCAAAAGGTAGAATCAACTCAAATTTCTAGTCATAGAAGGATGAATGGATAAATATAATGTGGCATATACATCCAATGGAATATTATATAACCTTAAAAAGGAAGGAAATTCAGACACATGCTACATGGATGAAGTTTGACAATATTATGCTCAGTGAACTAAGCCAGTCACAAAAGAACCGATACTATATGATTCCACTTATGTGAAGTCCCTAGAGTAGTCAAATTCAGAGAAGCAGAAAGTAGAATAGTGGTTGCCAGGGGATGGGGGTAGAGAAGTGGGAAGTAATTGTTCAGTGACTACAGGATTTCAATTTTGTGAGATGAATAGAGTTCTGGAGTTCTGGAGTGGATAATGGTAGTGTTTGCACAGCAATGTAAAGGCACTTGTCACTTCAAAATGTACTTTTTGCTTTTGTATATTTTACCACAGATGTATATGTATATGTATATGTATATGTATATGTATATGTATATGTATATGTATATGTATAGTGTGTTTGCACATTTTTTCCTTCTGTTTTCAAGCAATCCCAAGTGTTACCATCACATGAGGTTGAACAGTGTGAAGAGTGAGCCTGGAGGAGTAAATGGGATGGAAGGTGAGGGAGGGAGCTCCCCTGGGAGAGTGGGGGGATAACAGAGAGGGCAGTAGCCACAGCCAGGAAGCCGAGAGAGCTTCAGCCACAATGTAGCTCAGAGGACAGAGCATACACCTTGGAGAAAAGGTAAATCAGAGGAGAGAAGCATCCAAAGGGACATAGAAGGCAAAACAGCTGAACCCAAGAGAGGAGCGGGGAAGAAAAATTTTCCTGAGGCTAGGGTGGAGCACTGAGCTTGAGATCCTGCCATCTTAGACAAAGGTCATGCTCTGTGTGTCTCTGTATGTGCTCCTACACGTGCCTCTTGCAAATGCGACTAGGCAAGTAGGGACCCCACATGGCAATCTAAGAAAGGAAACACACACACAGTCTTAAAGGCACATACAAATTTGGGGTTACATTTAGTGCTTTGTTTCCCCTTCTGATAACAAAATACATATTAGAAAATTAAAAAATTGTATCACCGAACTACTGGAGATAAAATTTGCACTTTTCACTATTCCTTTAAAAAGATTATGAATGAACTCTGTAAAATTTCAAAAAATTTATCACATGGTTTTGAAACTTGCTTTTTTTTACTTAAAGTAACAAACACTTCTTTATATCATAAAATACTTATATATACTATACATTTTTTATCCTCACCCAAGGACATTTTATCACTACTTTTAGAGACAGAGGAAAGGAGAGAGAGAAACATCGATGTGAGAGAAGCATAAATTGGTTGCCCCTTGTAGGAGCCTGGACCAAGGATTGAACCTGCAACCTAGGTATGTGCCCCGACTGGGAATCAAACCCACAAACACCCTTTTCATGATAGGATGATGCTCCAACCAATTGAGCCACACCAGCAAGGGCACCATATAAATTTTTAAGTGGCTACATAGCATTTCATTCTATAGATGACCATTATTTAACTAATACCCAACTGGACACTGCTGGATGTATTAGACAGGTCTATTTAAGTTCATACGTGTGGTTCCCCCAAAGGGATAGGCACTGCTCCAGGTGGCAAACCCACTGTGCAGTGGCAAACCTAGATCGTATTTTCTATGAGTTCATATTAGGGAAGGAGATATGTATGTGATTATAGTAAAGAATGGCCAGTGTTGTACTGTAAACATAGCAAGTACAAACTTAAGTCCACAGCCAAAGTTTTCAAGAAATACAATTCATAATGTTTCTAACAACATAATTTTCACTTCAGCTTTTATTCCACTAGGGTGATAGAAACTCAATCTCAATTAGCTTCGGATCTCTTCCCTTTCCTTGAGTTGGCACTAAATATAGCACTGTTCCTGTGGTGCCCAGGAGTGTGGTGGAGGGAGAAAATGGGGAGGGCCAGTCTGGTCTTCAGTGTGGTCTCCACTCAGATACAAGCCAGAAGGCCACCACTCAGTCTCATAGTCATTGGCCTTCCTGGGTTACTATGGAGTTATCCTTCAGTCTTATCTATTTGCCCCTTTGTAAGTTGTGCTTCCTCACTGTTGTAACAAACTTTGCTCAGGTTTTCTCTCTCTCCCTTCCCACCAGCAAATCAAAGGTTCTTTCCTGGAGGCAGAGGATAGATAGTTCTTTATCAAGGAGCTGCTGATGTTGATGCACTCATTTCTTCTCATTCTCTTTCTCCAGCTATGAGAATCTTTGTCTAGTCTGGGATGGGAGGCCAGAGGATTGAAAGGGTTTGTCTTAGTTAAATTCTGGATTCTGTGAATCCTCTATTTTTTTCCTCTGAGAACCAGTGTTTTGGGAAGAAAAAAGACAGGCACAGACAGTCAGGTTATATTGTTTCTGCCCTGTAGCAGTGGACAACAATGGCCTGACTACTTGGAAGTAAGCAAAGGTGAGCGTCTCAACAGTGGGGGACATCTTTTTCAATATTTCAACATTATCCTTCACCGATCCAAACAGAGGGGTACAAATGAGAAAGTTCCTGACCTAGCATGAGCATGGGAGGTGAAGAAATGCTTCCAGAAGGAGAAGATGTCAGAGCTAAAATGTAGTGGAGAAAAAAGTGTTAACCAGGTGATCGGATGACTGCAGAAGTCTTCCAAGATAGGAAAAAAAAAAAGGTGCTTTTGAGCCTGGCAGTAGTTCAGTAGAGCTGGAGAGTAAAGTCAGTGAGGGAAGTAATAACTGATGAAGGTAGAGGTTTCAGATGCAATGTTGATTTTCCTCCAGATAAAGATTATTATGGAAACCTGACCTGGGAGGAAAGGAAATTAGAGGAAAAGGATGCTAGGTTTACTGAGGTGATTCTCTTTAAAACCACCCTTGTGCCTATGGGACAAGGAGAATAAAAATGAGAATTGTAATTTATCCAAAGAAGAGAAACAGCAGCTTTTAGGGATAATAAAATGCCCATAATTTGAACTCCACAGATCATACACTTTTGGCCATTCACTCAAATACTGGAATAAAATGAACTTTACAGTAGGTTATGCCAGACAGATGGTCCAAACAAGGATGGCGACGGCCCTTCTGGCACACTAGGAATTCTCTAAGGACAACCATCTGCCAACATGTTGCTAGCTTGGCAGGAGTAGGGGTCACTTAAAGGAGTACCTGGTTTTCCAAGTACCTATAATACCCTGTAACTTACCACTCTCCACTAATATATCTGTCTATCTGAGTTTATTTGGGTATAGCTTGTCCTAGAAAAAATGAGATATTATGACCTCTGGAATTTCTTTCCAGAAAGATGATGTAGAATAATTGATAATGTTTTTTTTTTCTGAAATAGATAAGCATTATCAGGGTACTTTATACAGAAATATTTCTTTGTCAAGGTAGTACTTGCTTTAAGGAAACTGAATCCATACAGTCAAAATTCCATTCTGTATAAAGAAAGGTTTATAAATGTTGGTACCTGAACAAAGTGTAAAATTACTTAAGAACATATTCAAGGGCTAAAAATACCTCTGAAATGGTCTTTTAGATATAAAGAATTGATATAGTACTTGAAAAATACTTGCTTACATATACTAACTCAATTCTATCCATACTTGCTAAGCAGATAGAGCCCCTAAAAGCAGTATCATATTTTATTTACCTATTATTTCTATTTAGTTACTACTTTGCAAATTCAAAATTATTCTAACCAAATATTCTGGGGCTCCTATAAATGTAGTCTGGGGCAAACTACAAACATTTCTGACACCTCCAAGCAATCTTCTACTGCAAGAATTTGAACACCACAAGCTGCAGCCCTCTCTTCCTAGTGTTCTCACCAGACTATTAAGTAGTTGATAGAGCTGAAGGGCTAGGTCACATAGGAGAGAGAGTATAGGAGAGAGACTGAGAAAGGTGGGCCCCGTGTCAAGTTGCACAGAGATGAGTTAACAGCAGATAGAGGAGAACCAGAGACCAGAAGGGATTCCATTTCACGTGGGTGTTATTTCCCACACGCAGTTTTATAGTACATGTTACATTCAGGATACCTGTTAAACTATATCTCCTCCTCTTTAACAACAAGGACAAAATCAAAGGAGCTGTAATGTAAAAGGAACATTAACAATGATTTCCTTGGTTTTACTAGACCTGTTAAGGGAGAGAAGGGAGAGGAGGGAGAGGAAAAAAAGGATATTCACTACTTACCTTAGAGGTTTTTCTGTGGGCTGGAGGAACCACCCAATTCTAGGATAAGTTTTACATTTTTTAATAAACAAGCTAAACACTTTGAGATCTGATTTTAAGGACGTATATGACAACCAGGAAGGAAGCAGGCTGCCAGAGCAAACTTGCTAAAAAAAAAAAAAAATGCAACAGAAGGAGGAAGTATTTTAAAAGCTATCAAGATGAGTGTTTAATAACATACACACACACAGCCTGTAACATTACTTTTTTAAAAAGTCTTTATTTATCAACTACCTAAAATACCATATCATCACAAATATCAATCTGAGTTAAAAAGCAATTTACAACAACATTTGTGACATGATTATGTACAACTATCGTCCAAGGAATGATCACCCCAGTGCTCGAGACACCCTTGCCTGGGGGGTTTGGCATCAAGACAGAACCAACACAGCACTGGATTGAATCAGAGGAGCTGCCTGGTCCTACCCACCCATAAACTGGGAGTGCAAGATAGTGAGCCCTGTTACCTTTGACATCTCTTCCACCCCAAGAGTCTAAAGCAAAATATGAGTTTCTGTTGGAGGAGGATTGGACTCTTGGCCTTTTCTTATCTCTCCCACATTTCCTCTCTGTTTTCCTACATTTCAGGTATACTTCATATACATGCTTTCCTTAAAGCAATGGCAATAAATGCTATGAAAATTGACCTTCACTGCATTCATCATGGAAAAACTATTCGACAACAGTTAACAAGGAGTGAATGAGATACACATAAATGAATATGGATCAATTTCAAAGATGGGGATGTGAAAAAAGTGAGCTGCAGACAATATAGATGGTAGGACAGCCCCAATGGAAAATTTATGTGTCTATTTAAATGCTGCATCAGGGCTGTCATACCATCTGTGAGCTACAAACAATTTAGGGAGACATATAATAAAAATATAGCCCTTAAAGAAGCTCATGGCTTTCGGAAAAACTTTCACCTGTGGAGAAAGGGGAGAAGTGTGATCTAAAGGGAATGAAAGGGGATTTGAACTGTGTCTGGATTTTTACTAAAAAGTAACTGGTGAACCCCAAAATAATTTTTGACCTTTACTGGGCAGGAGTAAGCCTTCTCATGAGATGCCTACCTGTCTACTGCTCAGCTTCTCAGACAGAGCCACTAAAAGACCCTGCACCAAGACTCCCAGAGCCATTCTTCCTCTGGGGGTTCCATATAGTGATAGGGAAAGAAAATCTTGTTCATACCTTAGCCCAATGCACACTTTCTAAACACAAACCTGGGTACACCTGTGCTTAGGTGATAACCACACTGTTGTGCCCCTTATTCCACTATCAGATTGTAAATTTTCTCTCTCAATGGAGCAGTCTCTTCCTAACTCAAGCCCAAGAGTCTTGCTGGGTTCTCCATAGGGTGATTAACTGTCCTGTTTTGTCCAAGAATGGAGGGGACTCCCAGGTTTGGGGTTAAAATGAGTTGGTCACCCTGGTTCTCTAGTGTTCCAGAAGGCATCAATTACTGCCATGGTTTTACTAAACTTCAGGAACAAGAAATATGCCAAAAAATACACCTTTGAGATAATTATTTTTCCCTGGATCCAAAGCTTTTTGGTACCTAAATTCTTTTACAGCATTTTTTTCATTGAGAACAAACTAGTTTCTTAATCTCATTTTATCAAGTCAAGAAATGAAGTAGCCATTCCTTTCCAAAGTCCTGAGGCAACTATCTGGATTCTTCACCCTGAATATTTTATAATTGTTTCATTCACTAGACACACTCTGGAGCCCTCAAAATTAAAAAAGTTAACATAATTGAGTGTAATAATGAAAAAGGTGGAGAATGGTCCAAGCCAACAACATTTTCCAGAAAATGTAACTCCCATGTTAAAGCAGATTAATATTGAGAGAGAGAGAGAGAGAGAGAGGACAGAGAGAGAGAGAGAGAGAGAGAGAGAGAGAGAGAGAGGCAGAGAGACAGAGAAAAAGAAGAAGAAAAGAATTCAAACAGCAATGGAAATCAAGCACCTACTTGGAGAATTAAGAAGATGCACCCCTGGACAGACCCCACAGAGCCTTTCTGAAGTTCAGGTTAAATGCTCTGCAGTTAAGGGCCACACACCAAGGCCTGTGTCACAGTGGTTCCTTTTGTATCTTCATTTACCCCTTAGGGTAATATACCCTAAAATACTTTGCATCTATAAGATGTATAAATTACTGCAGTTCATGAGAAATACAATCTGCTGAACAAACATAGCATTCTGACTAGCTGATAAAATATCTTAAAGGCTTAAACTGCACTGATTACATTGCAGTGGAATACTACAACAATGCCTCTAAAAGAATGAGGTAAGTCTGTATTGTTAGGTTAAAAGAACACTGCACAAGAGCCGGTGTAAGAGGATTCCATGAGATTTTTTAAGTTTATGTAGGTTGGTAGAAATGTGAAATGTGTCAGACGACAAAGGAAGAGTAAGTAAAACTCTTCCTTTGGATACTTCTAGGGAGGAGGATTAGCTCTTCTATACTGTTTACATTTTCTGTAGTTACTATGAATTATTTTATCATTAAAAACTTCTTTTAAAAATGAAGAAAATGATGTGACTTTCCAATGCTTCATTGCTCACCAAAATGGATAAATGCTATAATCTTTCTAATGCAGGGATATATGCAGTTTGTTGAACAAACTAAAAAATATAGATTAGAATAAGCGTGGCATATATTGGAGAACTATCAAGTCTTCTGCTGAGCCTGAAAGTAATAGCAGTTATTTGGTAGTATGACAAAAATATCAGTTACTAACATCACAGTTTAAATATCTGTATCCAAAAATAAACAACAAATACATGATCAGGTTTACGTAAGCAAGTTGAGATCTTAATGATTCTATAAAAAAGATGTATTTGGAAAAAGCCCAGTAATGTTAAGGCCCTGTCAAACCATTATTTGCATGAGGAAGCATATAATATACAAAATAAGCAAAAACAGCCCACTGAGTCTGCAGTTATGCAATTCGTGAAATACTGTCATCATCTTTCCTAACAGAGTTCACCAATTCAAAAAGCACTGGCTCCTTCTTTTTAGTGTTGTCATGGATAACTCACTGATAGCCAAACAAAACAAACAGGATGAGAGGGGAAATGTCACTGAGTTTCAAAAATACATCTTTTGTACTTGTGTTGTTGATCTGTCTTTTTTTCTTTTTTTAGGAAAAAAAGTTTAAGCAAAAATTTCTATAGAATAAGACAAAAAGAGGATTGAAAAAGTCTTAATCAATTATTACTAGATTATTGGACAGATTAAAATGTAATACTCAAGTGGGTCTGGCTCTAAAGGCAAAGGAAACGAAAGCAAAAATAAACAAATGGGACTATATCAAACTAAAAAGCTTCTGCACAGTGAAGGAAAGCACCATCAAAAATGAAAAGGCGACTTACTAAATAGGAGAAGATATTTGCAAATCATACATCTGACAAGGGGTTAATAGCCAAAATATATAAAGAACTCATACAACTCAACAACAAAAAAATGAGCAACCTCACTTAAAAAATGGGTAGAGAATCTGAATAGACATTTTTCCAAAGAAGATATGCAGATAACCAAGAGGCACAAGAAAAGATTTTCATCACTAATTATTAGAGAAATGCAAATGAAAGCACAATGAGACACCACCTTACACTGTTAGAATGGCTATTATCAAAAAGACAAGAAATATAACGTGTTGACAAGGATGTGGAGAAAAGGGAACATTTGTACCCTTTTTTCCTGGGAATGTAAGTTGGTGCAGCCAGTATGAAGATTCCTCATAAAATTAAGAGTAGAACTACCACATAACTCAGCAATTCCACTTCTACATATTTATCTGAAGAATATGAAAACACTAATTTGAAAAGATACATGCTCCTATGTTCACTGTGGCATTATTTACAACTGCCAAGAAATGGAAACAACCTAAGTGTCCATCAGTAAATGAATGGATAAAGAAGGTGTTGCATATCTACAAGGAAATATTATTTGCCATAAAAAAGATGAAATCATACTATTGATAACATGGATGAACCCTGAGGCTATCATGCTAAGTGAAATAAGTCAGATTGAGAACAACATATACCATATCATTTCATTCATATGTGAAATCTGAAAACAAAACAAATAAACAAAACCAAACAAAACAAACTTCTAGACACAGGGAACAGATTGGTGAATACCAGAAAGGAAAGGGGTTGGGGGCAAGTGAAATAGGTGATAGGGTTCAATAGCATGATGAAAGATGGTAATTAGACTTTTGTGGGTGATCATTCACTTTGTAGTGCATACAGATGTCTTATTACAATGTTGTACACCTAAAGCTCTAAAACTCATATAATGTATTGTAGCAATTATACCCAGATTGAAAAAAAAGTACTACTCATGGGTAGCCCTAATGCTTTTTGGCTCAGGAAAATAGCAACAAAGTCTACCAAATGGCTTCCAAGAGCACCCCAAGAGGGAAAGCAAACAGGGCAGTAAAAGGCAGGGCTTAGGAGCCTACCCTAGGGTAAGACCCAGGCAATGAAGTGAGATGAGCCACCCCAAAGCTGGAAGCACTGTGGTCCAACTTCAGTTGAAGATTTCCTTTCCTTCTATAAGCAAGCATTTTCTACAACAACAACATCTCCTACATGTGTTAATACATTTCTTTTTTGGGCAGAGTGGCCTCAAATAGAGATTTTACTTCCCTGAGAAACAGTACAACACTTAACTGCTTTCATCACTCTAATTAGTGGTCAATACTGAAATACAAATTTTCTCAGTCTTCAAGCAAGAAATTATCCATATCAAATAAAAGACAACATTTAAACAAATGTAAACACAACCTTTGGTTAAATTTCACAGTTATCATCAATGATGACAATCTACAGAAGACGCTAAACACTGTTCTTCCTTTTGGAAAAAGCTCATTTGTGCATTAGATGGAGCTGATTTTCTACACACATTCTTGCTGAGATTCTCCTCAAGTGTTGAACTGAAGCTCCAATTCCCAATTTATCAAAATAAAAAGAGGGGGGTTCAATCCGCTGTTGTTGTTAAAGTCAGATATTTACAATGAAACAAAATCACTTGACATTTTCATTCTTGAATAGAAGAGTGGCGAATAGATCTGTGATAATCCTCCGGATTGCTAATGTGTTCAGGCAAATCATAGCTCCTTAGGAAATGTCCACTGTTTTGTTGAGCAAAATAATATAGTTGTCTGGCCAGTAGAGGTTCAACCTTTAATGAGATTTCAAGATATGTTACTAAGATATTCTTTTTACCATCCTGCAATTGGATCATCATTAAATAACTCAATATGTGTAAGGGTATAGTAAAGGTAAGTCCACACCTCAAAAATTTTATACTTGGAGCCTTTTGAAGAACTAATTTTTGTTAGCCCTTCTATACAACCACCTCTGAACAACCTACTTAATTGTGGGTTTCAACTGAAATTAAAGTTAAAGCTTATACTTTTAAATCATCTGTTGCTGAAAATTTACATTTAACTGAGACAGAAACAGATCAGGTAAAATAACCAAATTAAAAGGAAATTTGAGGTAATATTTAGTGTAATTTAGGCCAATAAGTTTATTTTTCCATTTCAATTTGACAGGGATGAGGGAGCTCATCCTGAACAGTTTACAATTCCAGGATGACCTAGGTAATCTGCATGCTTCTAAACCAAAGAGAAAAGAAAAAGAAGCAAAAGCAACAACAAAACTGCTATTGTGGGAAAATAAAATTTAATTGGTCCCAAATTCATCTAGCTTGGATATTATCATGGATTGCATTCACCAAAAAAATTTTAACTTTTAGCTCTTCCTGAGTTTACAACATCTAAGAAAACTAAATGCTTTCAGTTAATTGTGCTATTAAACTGAGCCTCTATATTATTTGATACATAGCAATTTAGGAGTAACTTATAAAAATTACCTGGAATAAATTAAATCTATAATAACAAGAATAGAAACTCTTGGGTGCACACACACCTATTTCCCTCTTCTGCACCATACAGGGTGTTTTCAGGGGTCCTTGCCTGGGAAACCCATCCTTGTCTGACTTATAAGAGTGAGAGTGCATCCAAAAACACTCAAAGTCAGATAGATGACTTGGGAGTTTATCACCAGTTTCCTAAATGTGATTTATCAATGCCAAGTTTATTTAGTCATTTAACAATCCCAGTTATTAACAAGATTCCATCAATGATTTTATCAATCATTGGAGCAGATTCATGAGAAAAGTCTGAAGTCTATGGGATTATATTTTTGTTTATTGGGTTGGTTTTTGATTTTACAATCAAGAAGGAGGACTTCATGTTAAAGGTTGGATAGTGCATTATTTTCGTTTTTAGTTAAGAAACATTATCAGCACTAAAATATGACCTGGATTTTTACATTGTTGGGTATGATTTTTTACCTTTGCTAGTCATTATCTGGGCCCATTCATAACCCTTGAAGGTATGTAGCAATGCAAAGTTTTCAAATTCAAAAGCTATAGGTATTCAGAACCCTTTTCTGTGGCAAATTCATGCTAAATGTTGTCTATATAAAGTTTTTTCTTTTTTTTTTTATAAAAAAAGTGTTTACTTGCCACAGTCAAACCTAACTTAAATTCTGCTACAGAACATTACAATGGTCTGATCTACTTGCATTCCTTGAAAGATTTAGCTTTCTCCAAATAACACATGGCTCTTGGTTTCTGATAATTATAATTTTTAAAAAATCTAGAAATAAAAGAGGATGCAGGAAACATTTGAAGGACCTACAAAATACAGAAGTCAATAAATAGTTTCCCATTTGGGAAAAAAAACTTCTCCATCAAATGAAAATCAGAGAACATTTTAAAAGTAGTATTAAATGTGGAGAATTTTAAAAGGCATCAATCGTTTTAAATCTTTATAAAATGGGAATATGACAATGAAAATAAAAAAGATGCAATAAATGCAGCCCACGGTTGGAGGCAACCTCCCATTTCTGATGAGTAGATTTCTGGGGCTGGGAATAGGATGAGGGTCTCTGGGCTGCACTCCCTGCATCACTCACTAGATTACAATTCCTCCCTTACTGTTTTCCCAAGTCACTTGACATTTATTTTTCATTTGAGAGGTGTCTAAATGGAAGCCTGCTCTTGATGAAGAACAGGGAAACAACCATTTAAATGTAACTGAATACTCACGTGAGCAGTGATGAGTTTCCTTTGCCTCTGGGGATCTGGAAACTCCTCCCCAAAGCATAGCGTTACCTGGAATCTTGGCAGGGGTCGGCCATGGTGAGCAAAGGCTTGCAACTCTGGAGAAACCCCACAAGAAAAGAAAGAGTGTTCAGAACCTTCATCACTGAGCACATCAGGTTAAAACAGGAAGCAAGAGCTCTATGTTGACTCTGAAGACAAAAGTAGGAATGAGCACTCTTTATTTCTCTTAAGTGGGGTTTTTAAGCTGTAGACCCCAGATGGAAAACTGCATGTACAAGTAGGTATGTGCACTTTTGCTTAGCAGGCTCCAGGCCTCACTTGATTCTTCAAGAAGAATATACCTTGCAGATTAAGAAACTTGCTTTGCAGTATTGGACCCATGAGGATGCAAAAGGTAGCTGAAAGGAGTGAAGGAAGAAGAAAAAGGAAAATATATGTAGTAGCTATGTTGAGGCAAGATAATAATTTATACAAAGAAGAAATTTTCTCTTAAAAACATCAGAATTTTCTGACTTGTCCCGGTATTACTTAAAAACCTAGTCTCAAAACTGCTGAGCCCTCATAATCCCATATCTGTTACCTAGGACCTCTCTGTGACTCAGGCCCCACAGAAAATGCTTGATGTTATCTCGGACACTGAGTGGCAGTATGGGCAGCTGCATCCCACTTGGCACTAAGCCCAAACTGTGTGACTTTGAGTGAACTTTTCGCCTGTCTTCTAGGACAGACAACGATTTGAGATGAGAAGGATAGTGATAAAGCAGGAGGGGCCCCCACATATGTGGATGTGCAGAACCTGAAGCCACCACTCCTACCCCAAGGATTCAAAACAAAATAGAGCACTGTTGGAAAGATGTGTTCAACCCTTCACCCACATTCAAGATAACTCATGCCTCTAGCTGTTCCTCTTCTTTCCGCTAGACTCAAATGTTATTTCTACAAAAGAAACATGCTTACAGTTTCTGCTACAACTTCTGTGGAACAGCACCGGGTTGCATCTTTATCAGATCCACACCCTCAAGCTCTGCCTTTGGGGGCTGTCCCTAGCAGTCTGCAAATCCTGAATGGGTAGATAGCAAAGATTTCCACTGTTCTCTTCAACTGAAGAGAAGTTTCTAGCTAACTCACTGGACCATTTGACTTCCTGCTTTTTTATCTTCCAGAATTCAAATCAAACCTAACTGACTTAGTCAGAATGTATAAAAGGCTTTTACACTATGGAGGTCTGGCTACACCTACACAAGCTAATCGGAATGGTGAGTTGGTACAATTCTCTGAAAAAATCATGCCTCAGATGCCTGATAACATGAAAACCTCTATTATTAGGCAGAGCTGGTCCACACAGCTACAGTTTTTAAGTTTACATGTTCCTCCTTGCACCTCAGTGACCACTGCAAGATAAGAGTTTGCTGTGGACAAAAAGCATGTCTCTTGGTTACAGAAGAAAGGAAAAAGAAAACAAAAGAACTCTTGCTCACAGATAAATACTAAGTTCTAGGCAAGTGAATTCACAGCTTGAGGATGCTGGTAGCTGGCACGTCATGCCTGCCTGCCTGCTTCTTGACTATATCCACCACTCAGTTCACTGTGACTCAAAGAACAATTCATTGCCTAGTTAGAATGAGAGGAGTCTGCTTTCCTCAAACATGCACTGTGAGAGAAACCCAGGGAAACAAGTGCTATTTCCCTGGGGTGCCTTAATTAAAGCCCTAGTCCTGTGGTATCTCCTGGATCCAAAGAGACCAAGATCCACAGTCTTTGAGGAGATCCAAACCCAGAAGGCTCTTTCAGACTCTGCTGCAGAATAGAAGATACAGCTGGGGCACTCCTCAGTGGCTCAGGGTCACTCTCAGGACCCTATCATGATCACTACATGACCACCATGCTGAGCCCCAGGACAGACAGAACAGTCACAACACTGACTTAGAGGCAATTCTTCAGCTCAGTTAGGGAGGGGCACTCAGACCCATGTGGCTTTCTCACCCGTGGTGCTGCCTTGGGGAACTAGAGACTCAGTGTTCCCTCTTTTTCTTGTCACACCTCTGGGGGAGTGTTAGTCATCTAGGGAGATATTTGTTTGGGAGCACAAAAACAGAATTTGAATGAGCATAAGCAAATTTGGGCAACTTAAACCCAAAAGGCTGAGCAAATGTTAATGGTGCCAGAGAACAGAGGTGTTTCATATTTTTATTTCAAAGGAACTGAATTAAGATGCATGTTTAGGGAAAGAAGAGGAACATGAAAACCCAAAGACATAAGGTGTTTATGAAGGGGGCACTTAAAAAATAGGTTAAGAGTGAGGTAGAGAAAGAATCAGCAGTTATCTGGCAGGTTGGAACAGCTTTCTGCCTCCAAAAGAGGCAGTGTCAATATCAATTTCTACATAGACACTTGGGATGAAGTGTTTTCATCTCAATAAAAATGTAGCCAGTGGTTTCACAAAAACCAGTCTAGGGCTGATTTAATTGTCATGAACTCAAAACTAGGAAAATAAAACTTACTGCTTCTGAAAAATATGATTTGAAACACACATATCATAGAGATAGCTTTAAACCTTCTCATAATTTTCCCTTTGAAAAATCAGTTCAACACACTCTAATCTGTGGCCTACCTATGGGGAGGGCATCTGCACAACGATGACACATCTCATAACCAAGAATGGTAATGATATATTTCTAACAGCTGCAATTTTCCTAAGAACCTTAAAAGACCTGAAAAATCAACAGATATGTTTGCTGAGATCAGACTGCCTATAAAGTGTGAGTTGGATTACTAGGTGACTATTTGTGGAATTTCAAAAGTTCAAGTCATCAGCCTGAACCTCAGTCCCCTTGAGCAATCTCTTTCCTCTTCATACCTTTCTGTTGATGGAGAAGAGCAGGTGGTAAAAGGAGAGGTGAGATGTGAACAAATAAGAAACATATTCTGGTATTATGCCCTGTGGGTTCAGGGGTTAACAGAAGGAAGACCTCTGTCCAGCTGGAGTGACGTGTTGTTTTTGACTATTGTGGCAGACATACCATCACCACCTTTATTCTCTTTCTGTAAGACTCGTGGTATGAGGCACTGGATTCTAATCAATAATTAGGTGCATTACCTGACAAAAACTGCTGTGTGTCAAATAGCTTGCAGGTCTGGTCTCTCTCCAGTTTGTTGGGCCGGTCACTGCACAGTGCCAAGGGTCCATCCCAGTAGATCCTACTCTGGCATAGTCTTTTGGCATAAAGCCCATCGGGGGCCATCCAGAGGACCACGCCCCTTTCTAGGTGGCTCAGCAGTTTCTCGATGTTTTTCCTCTGACCATTGTCCTCTGGGTAGGGGAAGAGGACCTGGTCCAGGTTACTGGCATCATAGGTGTGTCCATGGGAGATTCGACAACCTTCGGGGCTGGCCGTGGTCAACTCTTTCACTAGGATTTCCCGGTAATACAAGCATATGTGGAGGCGGCAATCTGCAAACAGAACATTTGGGATCAGTGCTAAAGGACTGAGAAGCATTGCATGCCCATCAGGATGCCAGACTATCAGCCAGACAAAGAATATTTGGTGGGACACTGATACACCAACTTGCTCTGTAGAAAGTAAAAAGTTCCAGGGTCAGGAAGTCTACTACATACTGCATACCTTTCTTTCCCTCCTGGAGGTTCACAGACAATGAGAGACATTGGAGAAGTTCCACAAGAAACCAGTTTGATGTTGTCTAACTCAGCATTTTCCAAATTTATGGGACCATGGGTTTTGAGAGGGTGGGGGAGCAAAACTTTCATTAGTTTTCTGCAAAGTAGGTTTGACTTGTATTAGAAAGCACTACTGTTAAGAACTTCCTATGTCATCTGTGTGTGTGATGATGGTAGTGATGATGTCTAAAATACTAAATCGTGTACCACTGAACAAAATTTCATCTTTAAGCATGGCAATCAGTTTCAATTTTAGAGAAAGTAAACCATAAGTTTAATTTTTACTAGCAAAAAGAAAAAAGAGGATAACAATGTGTCAGGGGAAAAAATGAATATGTCCACACATCTGAAACTACCCTAAAATATCAATATGATATCATAAAGTTAAAATACATATATATTAAAGTTTCAAGAAGGCTAAGCACTAAGGTCTTAACAGTGGTGATCTCTGGGTGGTGGGAATGTGATGTTTATTTTTCATTAGTTTTCACACTATGTATGCACTACTTGTACAATAAAATTAATCCATGTGGAAAGAAAAGAATCAATGAGAGAAATGTTCTGAGAGTAAAGTCTGCTGAAATCCCACTAGGCTATGTGTTTAAGTCTGAAAATAACTCTAAAACAATGCTTTCTAAAACATTAAACAGGATGAATTTATTTAAGCAATTTTGATCATTTCAGAACCTTTTTTTTAAATATGACTCACAGACTGAAAAGACTGAGATAGGTTTGCAAAGGGTCCTTAATTGAAATGCAAAAAAGCTTCCTATCAGAAACTGCAGGGGACTGAACAGGGGATGAGAATGGCAGTTTTCTAATAAATGCACTCAATTAATCTGAATTATTCATGCCCAAAACAGAAACCCACAAAACCCTCTTATTTTTCAATGGTAGGTTTGTAGACTTAACCCACATAACTGTGTCAATTCTCCACTTCAATTTCTGCTGTTGTAAACATTGGCTAGGAGCAGCTCGGTGGCGCAGCCTGATGGTACAGCCTGATGAGAGTGGGCGTTGGCCATTAGAGGTGACTTGCAGGGCAGGTTTCATTTCATTTAATGTCACCAGAAATCATGAGGTCACAGTGATATGAATAGCTGTTTATTTCCTACTTTTCAGGCACTCACACAAGTTTTAGGAGCTCAAGAAAGGGTTTGAAAGTTGCTAAAAGCAAACACAAGACTTTCTGCTTGGAAAATCTCCTCCCCGCCATCACTCAGAAGCCTCTCAGAAGGGGAGATAGCAGCCTCATTCAGAACTTTGGAATCAAAAAGAACTAAATCATAAAACTCCAGCTCCCCTCAGGGCAAGAAAGGTACCCAAAATCTTTGTCTCCCTGAAACCTTGAAAATTTAGCTTATGTTTTTTATCACTGATTTTTAAAGAAGTGGGGTTGGGTTGGGGAGATGCAAGAGGATCCAGAGGCTTAAGCTTTTCATTTTTCATATAAATACAAATCCCATTCTTAAACAATCAGACACATTATCTAAAAAATAAATAAATAAATAAATAAATAAATAAATAAATATATATATATATATATATATCGCATAGGCTTAGTACACCTGAGGTACCTTCCTTAAAACAGGTAAGATCGAGGTTTCAGGATTCTTTTAGAAGTGAAATGTTAAATATCAGATCTAATCCATATATTTTTTTTGCAAGATATATCAAAGTTCAGAGAAAGACCATAATATTCACACAAATGCAATGAATGCAAAGCAGCCAGAACTAATGTCTCTAGAACATTGATGAGAAAGACCTGTTTATGGCTAAATCTGGAAAAGTGATCAGCTTTTCACAATGAGAAACCGTGGCGCTGTTTTCTAAGAAATTATACTACATTGTGAAGGTGTTAGCTGAAGAGGGGCCCTAGGTAAATGAAATGGAGTGTTTGCATATTCTTGGAAATTCAGCTAAATGTCGATGGAGAACTTAAAATGACTCAATCAGCACATAGAATTGAATCAGAATCATAGTGGGCTTCTCAGTGCTAACTTTGCTAATGCTGTTTCTCATTCATGGAGGTGGGGAGTTCAGATGTGTCCACACACATCCAGGCACCAGCTGGAGGAATGAGTGCCCACAGGCTGTGCTCACCAACTGCCCCATCAACTCTACCCAAAAGTGAGGGTGAACTCTGCAGACATAGGCCACCTGTGGGTGCCTCCAGACCATACGCCACACTCACCTGAGAGGGCCAAGGCTTCGGCAGACCTTATGCTTGGCTCTATGGGGATTCCAGAGGCCTGGGACTCAGGCGGGGCACAAGCATAAAAGGTTCCTGTTACCTGGCAACCTGTATTTGCAAATAAAAGTCAGAGTTTGTCCACACATAGAGAGGCCTGCACCAAACCCAGGAATGAAGGGCCATGGGCTGGCTCTCCAGAGCTGACCATAGGCTCTCTCAACAGACAAAGATAAGCTAAAGATAAGCTAAAAGTCCTATGTGAAAAACCAAATCTGGTTTTTCACATAGGACAAAAACCAAATCTGGTTTTTCAGACCCATGTCCATGTCCAGTGCATATGGCTCTACTAAACTAATAATTCCAGTAGAGAGGAGGAAGGAGCCTTTTCACAGCTTTGGAAGGAAACTCAGAACTCTTCCTCTGCAATTTCTCTTTCTTTCTTTCTTTCTTTCTTTCTTTCTTTCTTTCTTTCTTTCTTTCTTCTGTCTTTCTCTTTCTTTCTTTTTATTTCTTAGTCAATACCTCCATCACCACACATAATTACCATTTTTTTTGTGTGCGTTGAAAACATTTAAGATCTACTCTCTTAGCAACTTTTAATATCAAATATTTAATATCATAACTGTACATTAGATCCCCAGAACATATTCATCTTATAATTGGGAAATTGTACACTGTGACCAAGATCCCTCCATAAATGATAAACAAGGAAACTGAGACTCAGAGAGATGGAGTGATTGTCTTCTCTTCACATAGCAAGTTCAGGAGCTCAGGTCCACAAGAGTTCTCAGGCCAAAGAGCCCAATTAAAATCTTGCACTATTTTTAATGTCACCTAATGCTTCAAAATATATCTGCCGGTTCCATTTTTTTCTCTTTTTTTTTTGCACAGTTCTAGGCATTGTCTCTCTACTGGAATTATTAGTTTAGTAGAGCCATATGCACTGGACACGGACATGTCCATGGACATGGGTCTGAATTTCCGAAACAAGTTTAATGTTTACTAATCCCCCCTCCGTGATATGGAAAACCAACCTTTGCTACAAATTATTCCTGAGAAGCTAATAAAACTGAATTATGAGTTATTTTGTAAACATGCTACTCAAAGCAAACCTTAAATAATGGTGTACTTTTTCAAAACCATAATCCAACTGGAACATAACTAGAAAAAAGGGAACTGACCAGATAGTCCTAGAATGTACAAGAGAATCTATATGTTGACCCTTCTCAGGATTTCTTTTTAAATAACTAACTCAAGAATTCTAAAATCATGTGTCATGCTGCACTGAACATACCATTTGAAATTTTCTTTTCACTTAACTAATTAGTGCTTCTGCTGCGAGATCTCCTCTTGAAGTCTGGGGAACCCCTACAGGCATGGATCCACATCTAATCCAGAGTGGTCCAAAATCAGCACTACATACCCTGTGGAAACTTTTTATTCTTTTTTAATAGTATTTATTCATTCCTCTTATTATCACCTCTAATCCCAAGAATGACTACAATGGGCACACCATTGTTTAAGAGAAATATACTAGCTCAGTAATCTCCTGGTGTCCTTGTAGAGGGAGAGGGCTTGGGCACAGCTGCAGTAAACCCACTTGACAGATATGCAGACAGAAACAGATCAGGGAAATTTTGTGGCCCTCAGCCAACATTAAGGGACAATCCAGGAGGGAAAACTGCTAAAATCTACTATTTTTTGCCTAGGATTAAAAATAAAGCTTAAGATTACTCAACAAGGTGGAAAAATGTTAACCTGTTGAAGAGATAATTTAAAAAAACATAGCTAAGCAGTTTGCCATCTGACATTTCCTATCTTTAGGGGAAGGCTGGGCTTTAGAGTTAGCAGATCCGAAGTGGAACACCAGCTTCACTCTCCTAGAGCACATTTTGTGAGCTCACCTCTATAAAAATGGAGTCATTTCTAGCTACTTGAAATGACCTTTGTCATATTTAAATAAGATTCACATAAGGTAGTTACAAGAATAGGTCCTGCCACGTGGTAGGCCCAGTGTTAGTAAACCTTGGCATCCTTCCTCTGAGGACCTTACCATCCCACAGGAGAGAGAAAACTCTTCTTCCCTGCCTGTGAAGTCTTTCCCAGCAGTCCTGATAAGGGAAAAGACTTGTGGTTCCACCCAGAAGAACA
The DNA here is from genome assembly GCA_004027475.1 of Anoura caudifer. Lineage (NCBI taxonomy): Eukaryota > Metazoa > Chordata > Mammalia > Chiroptera > Phyllostomidae > Anoura > Anoura caudifer. Next base: position 82,810 of record PVKU01003710.1, read on the forward strand.
GATAAGGAGAGACCAAGGCCCTTTGGCCAGGTTTGCTCTGCTAGGTCAGTGGCAGCAACAGGAACCAGTCCCAGTGCAGTCCTTACCATTTTCACAAGCTGGGCCTTGCCAGTGGTGGCTTCGGGGTCCAAATGTCACAGGACATTGATAGGGGATTTCTGGGTGGGGCTGGTCAGGGACATACTCCCTCCAGGTTCGGTCGTGGGGTGGCATCATGTAGTTATGAACCTGCTAAAGAGATGAAAGCAACCAGATCAGCAAAGGGAAATGGCATTGGGAAATGGGAACAGATTCTTTCATATCCTCCCAAACTCCTCAGGCAATCTATTCATTTGCTGCAGCCCAATCATTTTATCATTCGAAAGACTCTGGAGTGATGGCTCATCACTCTAGGTGAAAAATGGCCATAAAGGATCAAAATAAGCACAATGGAGACAGTGTTGTAAAGTAATGATTTATGTAAAGCTTCATCATATGGTTAAACCTGGCACCAAAAGTACTGTGAGGAAATTAGCCTTCTTTTCCCCACCACAGTGAATGCAACAGAGCTGTAATTCACATCAGAAAAGTCTAAGGAGATCAGCTGCCCTGTGGTTTCACATGATATAAAGTACTGCTTCCAAAATCTTCAACTTCCACAATAAGTCTCTTTCCCAGAAGATTTTAGAATCAGTAGTAGACATCTACACCAACAGGCAGACACGCCAACTCCTCCCCCACTTAAAACCAACACCCATAGCAACACCAGGTTGAAAGTGGGACACTCATTCTATGACCAGGGGTTTGGTTTGGTTGTTTGACTAAGAGCAAGAACAGTTTTCTTTTTTGTTTGTTTGTGTATTTTTTCCCAGCCTTCCCGTCTAGAAGCCCTGAACCTTCTACCATACCTGAGCTGGGAGCGAGGTGTAAGTTGTCGTCATGGTGTAGGGGTGGCTCATGGTCATCTGTGGGTCCTCTAGGGTGAGCTGCTTTGTTCCTATGTATTTTTTGCAAAAGGGAAATGGCACAGTGTGAAAAAGGAACTGATATAACTAAGCATTAAATCTTAGGAAAATATCTGAGGACTTAATTCTTAGAATGCATAATAGTGTTGACAAATTCTAAGACATTTTTTTCAGCAGTTCCCTTGGGCAATTATTTGTTCATTCTATTAAGTTGATTTCTACGAAGTCCTGCTGTGCGTGAATGCATCTGTGTGTGACAGAAAGGGCCCCACCAGCAAAATATTCTGCAAATAAGATCACCTGTAGGGTTTGTTTAAAATGCAGATTCCTGGGCTCTACTTTGACACAATGTCAGAATCTTGGAAAAAGGGAATCTGAATCTTTTAATAAACAGCCCAGCTGACCATAGTACACTTTAAAAGTTGACATTTTTATTTCTATAAATAGTAGCAATATGTGGATGAATACGTGCTTCCCTTCTACAAAAAGTTAATCATGTAAGACTGATAGATGAACAAAGCTTTGAAAAAGTTTTCCTTTTTTTGTTGGGGAATTGGGCCCATAACTTAGTAGAATTAACTGGAAAACACACACATGTGCACACAAGCAGGTGGAATCTGAGAAAGTACCCTACACTAATCACAAGAATTTCAGTTAATGACCCAGAGAACTTGGACAGTGAGCCTGAACATGAGGTAGATGGCAGGTAGGCCATGAAAATACAAAAATAGAAAAATGAACTTCAGAATGAAATTAAGGTGTTACAAGAGTCTGACTGTCAATATTCTGCGGTCCCAAACCAGGAAGCCCCACCTTTTTTGGCTCCCTCAGGAACAATCCTATACACTTTGTAGGGGTCTGAGATGTCCAGCTGGCTTCTCTCAACCAGCTCCTCAAAATCATTGCTCTTGTTCAAAGCACATCGCAAACGTGTCTTCCAGGTAGGAGGGTCTGGCTTGTCGATGCCTTCTCTGAATTTCCCTTTAAATAGTGCCCAAGCCTGGTGAGGAAGAAGAGGAAAAAAGTTAAAATACACATCTTTTAAGAAAGAATCTCAGAATTGTATTTCTAAAGAAAAGAATGATGCTTCAGTGCTTTAAATTTACACTGACACTCAAAATGTAGGACAAACATACCAGTTATCTTCTATGTACAGTGCTGCTGGTCTCTATCATTGCTGACTTGAAGACAAGTGGTTTGAATAGTCTCTAAGTATTTGTGAAAAGTAGATAAGATGTAAAGGAGCCCTGGGGAAGGACCTACTCACCCAGTTTCTAAAGCACAATTGATTGTAACTAGGGACAGAGCTATGGGATGAGCTTCTCCAGTGGAGCACATCTGGTCTGTCAGACAATCTGAGGTATTCTGAGAGCAAATTCCCTGAGGAAGTCCCCTAGGCCTGCTCTGCCCACAGGTGGTAGGGCTGGGCCCTAATACACAGTTCACTGAGTAAACTCCTCTAGGGGAAAACAGTCATGAGGGAAGCTCACACACAGAAAGATCCAGAGAGAGACTCAAAACAGAGAACCTGGAGGGAGAGGGATAGAGGAGAAGAAAGAGAAAGAGAGAAACCCCGAAGGCTGGGGGATGGGAGTGGGGTTGGTGAGAAAGACAGAAACCCAGAGAAAATTCCAGAGAGAGACTTGGAAACAGGGAGCAGAGAGAGAGAGAGGGAGAAACATGGATGGAAGTGCCCAAAGAGAGGTGGAATGAGAGAGAGCCTGCACCAGAGACATCGAACCAAAGAAAACAAATATACAGAGAGGGAGAAAGTAGTGAAAACATAGGGAAACATAGAGTGAAAGAGACAAAAACAGACTGACTCCAGCACACCCATGGGGGCTCAGAGAGAGAGAGAGGAAGAGAGACAAAAGTTAATCAGAGGAGGCAAGGAAAGATCCAGGGGTACAGATGGAGGCCCAATGGAAACAGAGAAATCCACAAAATTACAACCACGGACACTCAAGCCAGTGTCCTGAGATGGGTGACCTGCCCTGATGAGCCAACAAGTACTCCCTTGCTGCTGGAAGTTTCTGACTCCCTGGGTGCTGCTCACACCATACGTTCGGGATCGGGACCTGGTCCTCTCGATTTTTGAAATCACTAGAGAAGCTGAAACTTCCCTCCTCTCAGGGCTTCGGTCCTTAGACACCTGATGTTCTTTTGCCACCAGGCCCGCCCACCCGGGACCACCCTTTCCAGTCCGTCCTGTGCCTGTAACCTCTGAGAACCACCGGGCGGGCGCATCGAGCACGGACTGGGCTCACCACAGAGTGGATTCGGGACCCTTCCGTCTCTCTGGGTCCCTCCCCCATCCAGACCGCGAGCTCCCCACGTGTATGTAACCTTGAAGAGGGCAGCGTCCTCCTCGCGGTTGTAGTCTTGCTTGCCCGCGTGCTTCCAGGGGATGCGGAAGATGCTCTTCTCCTCGTTCTCCCACACCAGCCCTGGGTACTTGCCGCTGTCGATCTGGTCGATCAGCCACTGGCGGAGTTTCCCGTTGCCGCAGCTCACAGAGCTCATGCCGAACTCTCCACCACGGCTGCCACCACCCTCCAGGTTCATGCCCAGCGAGCCGATTGCAGCCCTCTTGCGCCCAGGATCTGCCTCCAGCACTCACTCTGCGCTGCAGGGGAGAGGAAGGCCGCCCTTAAGCACCGCAGCACAGCACCCAGGGTACTTTGTCCCAAACCGCCGTTGCAATGACCATGAGGCCCGGAGTCTCGAGGTAGAGAGGGGCTTGCTAAGCAGTGTCATCAAAGCTCATTGAGAGAAGACACCTCAGCTGGCCCAGGTTCGTTCCCTTAGTGTGCACAATCCTGTCTCCTCCCGAGCGCGCCCTCAGCGGAATCTGTTTTTCTACCCGGTGCTCTAGATTCTCAGTTCTTGTTACGCACTCCACAGCCCAGACACACAACTCTAGCCTTTGTGCACACGAATCGAGCCTCCACCCTTCTTGGCACCCCGTTTATACACTCCCTCGTAGTTCCTGCTCTTCTTTGTTCATCCTGAATCTACTTCAGTCCATTTGCTCTCACAATCAGTTTCCACTCTTGCCTACTCCCCATTTCACACTCCTTTGGTGACCCTTGCGCGGCTAGCCTGCAGTTAGGTCGTTCCAGGTGCTCAGCACCCATCAACTCACCTCCGGGCCGTCTCCCTCACCAGAACTCTTTGTCTCAAGAATAGCCCTGAGCCCTCGCCAAAGAGCAAGGATCAAGTAGGCTCTGAGGGCAACAAACGGCAGTGACCCCACACTTGGCAAGGAGAGTAGCGAAGTATCGGGAGATACTGACGGCGCGTGTAGTGTCAGCCTGATCCTGGAGGCCCGCGAAGGAGAGCGGCAGTGGAGAGTGAGAGTGGCCCGGAAGGACTGGGGTTGGGGCAGCAGAGCGCAGGCCCCGGGTACCCCAAATTTGGAGCTCCTCTTCCTCCAACGCCAGCCAGGGAAACATGCTCCGGAGGCCGCGGTGGGTTTCGGACCCTAACGAAGGGGCAGAAGGGGCCTCAGAAGTAAGAGGCTCTCCCCTTCGGGGAAGATTGCTACCCTGAGTGGGTGCCTTCGACGGCCCCGTCTCGACCACTCCTCAGGACCTGACAATCTTGTTCTCCCTTCTGGTCCAGCGGGTGCCTGCCCTCTGTCCCGGCCGGCGCTGGGCTGCCGCGAACAGTGGTGGGGACACGGGAGCGGAGAGAGCCGGAGGAGATGCTCGGGCAGTGCCCCAGGTGCCCTCCACAGAGTCGGCACAAAAGCCCTGGGTCCTGACCACACAGGGTGGGGATTCGGACTCCTTTAAGAGGAGCGTACTTTCCTCAGCTCCGAAGTTGGGGTTTCTTGTGCTGCCTTCGAGATTGTCCCAGGAACCTCTGACCTCTCGCTCAGGGTTCTCTGTCCTGCCAGCCTCACTTCTATGCTCCAGCCCGACCCCAGTTCTTACCTTGCCCCGAACTAGGAGCTGAAGGCAGCAGTGGGTCCCAAGTTCAAGTCGTGAAACTGAGACTCCGAGGTGAGAAAGAGGAACTTTAAGAGCTTAAAAGCCGCGCTGGGGCGGAGTCTATGTTGGGGCGGGGCTGATAGTGCCTGAGAGCGGAGGGGAGGGATCACTGGGAGCTGAGAGCAGGGACTGGCAGGCTAGTCCCGGGCCGAGGGTTCGGGGGTACCAGCACGCGAGGGTCGGCCTCGGCTAGGCGGGGAACTCCGGCACTCTCCACCACCCTCTTTGCATTACTTGCGTTGGGAACGCGCGGCCTCGACGACCCTCATTCGTGGTGGTTTCCTCCGGGAGGCAAGGCGCGAAATCAGAACCTCGCCTCTGCTCCAGGACCTTCTGGAGGCCGGTCAATAACTAATAACACCCAAACGACTGCTACTTAACACCTAAACGACTGCGCTTAGGGCGGGAAGTGGGGGTTGTGTAGGAGCGGGAATCTGATGCGAAGGGGACTTTGATTGCAGAACACGTAAACCAAAGACCGAGGAATTGTCCATATTGAAGAACTGTGGGTGGGTGGGTAGGTGGCATCCTCAGTTCCGCCGCTGTCCTCAAGAACTCTGCCCCTCTGCGGTGTATAGAGAACAGAGTACTCGAAAAGGGAAGGGAACGGAAAGGGAAGGGAAAGGGAAAGGGAAGGGGAAAGGAAGGGGAAGGGAGACAGCGAGCGAGCGAGAGAGAGGCGAGCGAGAGAGAGAGAGAGAGAGAGAGAGAGAGAGAGAGAGAGAGAGGAAAGGAAGAAAGGAAGGAAGGAAGGAAGGAAGGAAGGAAGGAAGGAAGGAAGGAAGGAAGGAAGAAAGGAAGGAAGGAAGGAAGGAAGGAAGGAAGAAAGAAAGAAAGAAAGAAAGAAAGAAAGAAAGAGAAAGAAAGAAGGAAGGAAAAGAGAAGGGAAGAGAAGAGAAGAGAAGAGAAGAGAAGAGAAGAGAAGAGAAGAGAAGAGAAGAGAAAAGAAGAGAAGAAAAGAAAAGAAAAGAAAAGAAAAGAAAAGAAAAGAAAAGAAAAGAAAAGAAAAGAAAAGAAAAGAAAAGAAAAGAAAGAGCCCAGATTCTTTGAACTATAAACTGTGGTTCAAATACTGTCTGCATGTTTGAAATGCTCATACTTTGGCATCTATTAAACTGGTGAATTGAAGTGACTCAGAATAGTTCCCAAAGTTTAAATTACTGCTACATGGAGGTGAGGGAGGGATCCTGAAATCTCCAACTGAATATTTGCTTCTGGACTTAAGTTCATCTTAAAATGACATAGTTTTAACCTCAACCTAGTAGGAAGCAAATTTACTAGTGGAGCATAAACGTCCAAAATAAGGATAATTTTAATTGGACCAGAAATTTTACTTAATTTCCCAAGATGTCCTTAATATAAAAATTAATTCCCTGAACATCTGCCCACTAAACTTTCACCATAGCATTTTGGATACACTGAATATGTTTATTTACTTAGCAATTTCAGATAAACCTTCAGCTCACCAGTTTCTATAGGATTTTAGAACACTATCACCCCAGGTCAACTCACAACTTTTGAAAAGCTTTTGATTTCACTTATTTCTCAGTTTCTTTTAATCTCATAAGTTGTTTCAACGTCTCCTACCCCCCAAAAAACCCCACTAAGTTTAGTCTAGAAAAAAGTAGGCAGTGAGACATAGATTAGGTACACTTTTCCTAAAGCACGTGGACTTTCTCAGAAATTAACAGGATGACATATTTTTATTCACTCAAGTAAATTTTCCATTATCAGAATCTATGTAATAAACAACAGGGTTTTGTTCAAAGAAAATTCTGGTCACAACCTGTGCTTCCTTTCTTGTCTTTTCACAGGTTCATTCATTCAACAAATACAAAATACATTTTGAGCACCTACGGCTTGTCAGGAACTGCTCTAGGAACTTGGAATATTTCAGTGCACAAAGCGAAGAATGCTGTCTTTGTGTTGCATTACATTTCAGTCAGTGATTTTCTTTTCCCCAAAGTGTTCATAAACAACAGACAGAAGAAGATTGCTAAGAACAGAAATGGCAAACTAAAACTTTTTATACTTTCATACATGAGTTCTCTGCACCAGGTTTAGTTAGTTTCAACATTTTTCTCACTAATCTACTTTTAGAAGTTCAAAACAACAGTCATTGTATGAACCTTTCTGAGACTTTACCAGTCTACCTTGTGTTATTTCTAATCTTGAACGCCATCTTCTGGTTTACTCATTTGTCATATTGATCTACTCTAAGTGATTTTTTAATGATGAGGTGAGTACAAGCAATAATATATTCTAACCATTAAAACTCTTGATGTTCTTATTACCCTAATTTCATCCTTTAAAGGTGTTGGGCAGGCTATATGAACTTATGATGTAGTTCATATAGGATAAATATCTCCTCTACTGCTCTTTGGTTACATAAGTTGCACTGTTAATTATTACCATTGACCATAGTAATAATTACCTCACATGACCATGGTAATAATTACCTCATAATAATCTCATATGGTGATATTATTATACAATTCATGTATTGTTATATTATTACATAATTAGTAATATGACTATGCAATATACAATATAGTACTATACTATGTACTATAGTAACACAGTAATATAGTACCAGTATAGTAAGTACCAGCATACTATAGTAATATACATTATATGGTGTTATATAGCATTATAGTATTATTACTGTTACATCAATATTATTGATATATTACTAATATAGTACTATTGATAATTAAATGCTTGGGTAGGAGAATCAGCTAGACCTCATTCAAATCTGTGAGATCATGGATGAACTAGTTATCCAATGAACTATTTATCCTTCCCATGTACAAAGAAGGAAATGGCTTTCTTACATCCTATTGTGCTGTGATAATGAAATGATGCTTAGCACAATGCCTGGCACATCCCAAGTGTTTAACAAATCAGGATTGTTGCCATTATTTTGTGGTTCAACATTTAGGGAAGTTTCATAGACTTTATCTCATTTGATCTCTCAACCAAAAATGCCTGATAGGCAGGGCAGGCGATATTCAGCTTGACTCTACAGATAAGGAAAGAGATCAAAGATGTCCACTGAGGTCCAAATGTCTTGCCTAAAGACACATTCTGACCAACTGTTCTTCCTTCTAGTCTATAGGTTATTTGGCTGACTGTTGCATTCATGTTTCAGAATTAGCCTTTGAGTGCAGGCCTGTCAGTCTGGAGATGGCCCCTTCATTCCGCTCTGGCATTGCTTGATTAAGTCAACATGGGTAAGATGAGATGCAGTCTTCCTGACCTCATTCTCCTCGTCTGTGCCATGCAAGTTGGCAACAGGTAACCACTGAACCTTCTTTCAATCCTAAATAACTGTTTTCTTCTTTCTGCTCTGACTTAGAACCATTAACAGTGGCCCAGTGGCCTTTTTGGTTTTGGTAAATTCGAAGTACAAAAAGCTGCATATTTTTTCAAAGCCACTGAACTAACCACTTGTCTTCACTTCATTCTTCTTCACAAAGCTATATTCACTTTAAGGAAATTGGAGGAAATGGGTGCTGCTTCTGAACCACCACACTCAAATATGTAACCCTCTGAAAAAAAATCTAACCTTGTAAGCTACTTACACAGGAGAATTAAGATGAAATGCCCTGGAGATGAAATTATATGTTAAATGCTCACACTACAACTTAGTTTAAAGAAATTGAGTTGGACTTTCTTTATAAAATGATAAATTCCATTGTACCAACAGTAGGGCACATAAACGTGGACTGTTTTCTTATAGAGCTGCATATACTTCCTAATTTAATTTTCCTTTTCTCTTTCTTTAAAATATGTTTTATTTATTATGTTATTACAGTTGTCCCAATTTCCCCCTTTGCATCCTTCCACCTTGCACCCTGCTTCCCTCTATCAATCCCCCCCTTTAGTTCATGCCCATGGGTCTTGTATATATATTCTTTGGCTTCTCCATTTCCTATACTGTTCTTAACATTCCTCTGCTTATTTTTACCTACTAATTTGTGCTTCTTAATCTCTGCACCTTTCCCCCCATTCTCCTCCTTCCCCTTCCCCACTGATAATCCTCCAGATGATCTTCATATCTATGATTCTGTTCCTGTTCTAGTTATTTGCTTAGTTATTGTTTTTAGATTGAGTTGTTGATAGCTGTGTTTGTGTCATTTCAAGGCTCATAGTTTTGATCTTCTTTTTCTTAAATAAGTCCCTTTAACGTTTCATATAATAAGGGCTTAATGATGATGAGCTCCTTTAGCTTTACCTTGTCTGGGAAGCACTTTATCTGCCCTTCAATTCTAAATGACAGCTTTGCTGGATAGAGTAATCTTGGTTGTAGGTCCTTGCTTTTAATCACTTTGAACACTTCTTGCCAGTCTCTTCTTACTTGCAAAGTTTCTTTTGAGAAATCATCTGGTAGTCTTTTGGGAACTCTGTAGGTTACACTCTTCTTTGGCTGCTTTTAAGATTCTCTATTTTTAACCTTTGGCAATGTAATTATGATGTGTTGTGGTGTGGTCCTCTTTGGGTCCAACTTGTTTGGGACTCTCTGAGCTTCCTGGGCTTGTATGTCTATTTCCTTTGTCAGGTTGGGGAAGCTTTCTTTCATTATTTTTTTTTCAAATAACTTTTCAATTTCTTGTTCTTACTCTTCTCCTTCTGTTATCCCTATGATTTGGGAGTTGGCCTGTTTGGAGATGTCCCAGAGTCTTCTTATTCTCTCCTGTTTTTTTTTTTTTTTTTTAATTTTTGTTTCTTCATTCTGTTCTGGTTGACTGTTTATTTCTTCCTCATGTTCCCATTTGTTGATTTGAACCCTGGCCTCCTTCCCTTCACTGTTGGTTTCCTGTGGATTATTCCTTATTTCACTTAGTGTAGCCTTCATTTTTTCCCTTATGTTTTTGCCATACTCAGTGAGATCTCTAAGCATGCTTATCACCAATGTTTTAAGCTCTGCATCTGATAGGTTGGCTATCTCCATTTTGCTTAGTTCTTTTCCTGTGGTTTTGTTCTGTTCTTTCCTTTGAGCTATATTTATTTGTCTCAATTTGGCAGCCTCCCTGTGTTTGCTTGGATTAGGTAGAGTTGCTTTGACTCCTTGTCTTCGCACACCTATTACTTTGTAAGGGACAGAGCCTTAAGTAATTGTCAGTGTATGGGCAGCATGCTTCATCACTTTGTGGCTTTGTATGTGGGGAAGGGGTCTGAGTGGGGGCAATGCTGCTGTCTGACTGCTGGAAGCTTGTTCAGCACTTGCCCTGCCTCTAGTCATCTATGTGACTGGCACCCCTCTAGCTCTTGTCCTGGTGGTGATTCCCAGAGTGGATGGGTTTGCATACATTCTAGGACTCAGTGGGCCCTTTAAATGGACTCTCCTGAGAGACTGAAAGTTTCCTCCAGCACCCCAACCCCCACTGGTTTTATAGCCAGGAGTTATGAGGCTTTATTTTTCCAACACTGGAACCCTGGGTTGCCAGGACTAGACTTGGGCTCCCTCCCCAGGTACCCCAATTGTGAGACTGCCTATTCTGCAGGCTGCCACCTTGCTGCCACCACACCATATCCTCTCTGCTCTCACTCCCCATCTCTGCTGCTCCTACCCATATGGATGATTATGTCTTCTTTAAATCCTTGGTTGTCGGACTTCCATACAATTTGATTTTCTTGCAGTTCTGGGTGTTTTCTGTTTTTGGGTAGTTGTAATCCTTTTTACAGTTGTGCAAGGAGGCAGGTGTGTCTACCTATGCCTCCATCTTGACCAGAAATCCCTAATTTAATTTTCAAAGTGCTCTGAGTTTCTTCAGTGAAAGAACTTTGCAGAGCTGCAGCATTGAACATTCCCAGAACAGGACTGTTCAGGGCTAGTTTGTGAACTATTTTCAGGGTACAGAGCTGACATGCATGGCTTTCTCCTAGGCATGGAGAATAACCCATTTCCAGGCTTATAGGAAATTGGACTTGTCATTTTAGTCAATTATGAAATAAAAGGTCACATAGTCAAAGACACTAAGGTAACATTATCTCCTTTCCCTTGGTTTACAAACAACTGTTCCCATCTTGCCTCCTCTTCTTGCCAACCAGGAACAACCAGGGATGCCTGCTAGAACCATCTTCCAGAGCAGCCCAAGAGTTGGGGATCTGCACAGTGCACAACAGCATCTACCCAAGTCTACTCCTTGCTCTACTTTGGTTCACTTCCTCTTACACATTTTAGGATTAGCTCCTCCAGGCTTCCAGTGGTTTCTCTTCCTGGAATAAGGTTGTCAGGTTTAGCAAATAAAAATATAGAACTCCAAGTTAAGTTTGAATTCCAGATAAACAGTGAGTATATATTTTAAAGATGGGTATGTTCTATGCAATATTACAGGTGTGCTTACAATAAAGAAACTAGTCATTGTTTATCTGAAATTCAGTTTTTACTGGGTATCCTATATTTAACTTGGCAACCCTATCTTGCAGGAAACTTAGAAGAGGAAGGTTTAGTGGGCAAATTACAGTACCACCATTGTTGCTGGTCTTGAAATTAATTGTGCTTCCTCCTGTGTCTTTCTGCTGGGCCAATGGCTGACTTGGTGGTAAGAGCTAAACCTTCATCCCCAAGGGCTTTGAACCCCTGGTCACCATGACCTTACTGGTTTGGAGGTTGCACCCCTAATTACTATTTGCTATCAAAACTGCACGCGGGAGCATAAGCAGGGCCCAAATGAGTCATTCCTTCCTATCCTATTGTATAACAGCACTCCATATCTCCTGATGAGCAGGGTCAAGATGATGACTTCTCACCTGCTAACCCCTGACCAAGGAGCCTCTTCTATGTCTTCCTTAGCTTAGACCTTAGTGGCACACTCACAGTGTCCCTTTGGAACCAGGAGCCCTTACTTTGCAGAACCTAGCTATGCAGAGGTGAGAAGCATACATTCACCAGGTGGTCTCTGGGAGTGATGACAGGGGGCTGCTCCTAATTCCATCCTTTGCTAGATGTTCAATCCTGTCTCACTTATCAGGAGGTCATTCCCACCTGCTTGGCCCAGCAGTTTTAGAACCAAGGCCCACAAGTATGTAGGTGCTGTAGGTTCTTCTGGGCACTGTCCCTTTGTGCCCTTAGTGCTCTGCACATTGCAGCCAGACTGCACAGTAATTTGAGCTGCTCCTTGGCCTAGTGGCTAGGTAGAAGGAGTGAAGGGGCAGAGCCTGAGGGGGCACACAATGTCATTCATGCAGAAGAGAAGCCTCTGCATAATTTCTGAATAAGGAGAGCACAGAGCCCTCTGTATGGGAGAGGGCCACTTCTGCTAGCTCTGAGAGTCCAGGGGAACCCGATGACTCAAGTCTTCCTGCAGCACTTTCAGCAGCTGGGAAATGAGTCCTTTCCTCAATGTGATGTGGGTGGTGTCTCCCAGCATGGACCACAGGGACCCACTAAGTGCAGTGCACTATTCTCTGGCCCTCAGGTTTTGTCTGTGCAATCACCAACTTTTTCCTTTTAAATGTGATATGGTAGGCCAATTTCCCTCAGACTGGCAGAAGGGACAGACACAGTAGAGGTCATTGCATCTCTCAGTGAGATAATTGGGGGAAAGGACTGCAGGCATCGTTTGCAGAACAAAGCACTGTGCAAGGCTGCTGGGAATCTGCAAGAGGTTTATTAGGAGAAGTGATATTTGAACAGAACTTTGATGGCATAGCTGGATTTTTCCAGGCAGGACAGGGTGGAGGAACATTCTAGGTAGGGGAACTGTGGGCAGTGACAAATAGACCAGGGAGCCCAAGGCCTGATGTAGGAACTGGGGGTGGTCTGGAATGACCTGCAGTGCCTGGAGTGAATTGAGGAGGAGCTGGCAGAAAAGGAGAGCTGTCCCTTTGGCCACTGGCGAGGATTTGAAGAGGGTGTGTTAGAGTGGAAATTGTTGGCTTCTCCTTTTCTCCATGCTTTATATGTTAGAGCAGCCTCCCTCTTACACACAGCAGTTTAAGTGCACCCACATTAACTAATTTTAGCAAGAGCGTTGTTAGGTTTACTTTAAGTTGGATATTAGGCAACTCAAAAAACTCATTAAACTCCTTTCCACATATGTCTACCTTAGAAAAATCTGAAAATATTTTCTTTTTAACATTCTATGACTGTCATGTATGAATGCAGCTGATTTGTCCTATTTCAGAAGTGTGAGAGGGCTATCCAGGCCAAGTCAGGTGGCAACCCACCTAGGATAGGGGCTTAGATACATATTCTTCACCTGTTCTGCAAAGGCACCAGGCTATAGAAATGGATGCCTTCAGAAGTGCGATGTGAAATTCCTGCTCTGGATCTCTGAGCTAGAACAAAAGGCTGGCCTTCCAGGAGCCTTCGGATTCTGTCCATACGTATGGTGGGATGGTACATGCCCATAGACCCACAAGGTTACCTCAGACTGGACATTTCCCTGGGACACAGTGGGTAACATGAGGCCTGCCCCATCTGGTTTGGAAGTTGGCCTGCTGCCCAGAAGTGTTTTGACTGCAGGTAAAAACTTGTGACCTTCCTGAGCTCATGGGTACAACACAGCATCCTCCTGCTCCATGCTTGTACCCCAGCAGCAGCCAGCTGGCCACACTTGGCCTTGTTCTCAATACTTCAGAGAGGGTTTTTGACACATTTGGAGAGAGTTTCCTCAATCATTTCTCACTTTAACCCAGTGAGGGAGTGAAGCAGCCATTAGGATTCTATTTTACAGATGAACACTGGATATTGAGGGAGTTATTAGAGTTGTCAGTGTCAACAGAATGACCTGGACAGTGAGGACAGCCCTCAGGTTGTTGATGCCTGCAGCCCCTAGCTTCTGAATTTTCATCCAGCCCTTTTGCCAGTCCCCACCTAAGATTGTTACCTCCTCCACCTTAACTTGAGACTTGCTGATATGGCTGAATGAGTGAATAAGGGAACAATCAGTCGTCAGCATGATGCTTGTTCTCTCCCCTAAGCACCCACTGCAGAGTCAGTCCCATGTACTCCGTATGATTTGTGCTTTGGACGTTGCCTAGCCATTTCATCTCAGAACTTCAAAGTTCTGAAGGGGCACATATGAGCAGGATAATAACCAAAGCAAAGGCAGTCATGGCCCTGTGGGAATGGACACACATTGTGCTGGTGGCACTCAACTGAGAGGGACAGTCTGGACATTGAACATGTTGTTTTGGCATTCTTGAAAGGTATATGTTGTTACAAGTTGTTTCTCATAAGGCTATAACTGGTAGCACCAGGTAAGAATACTTTAAGTGAACAGCAGAGGGTTTTAAGAGGACAATTCTGCTTGGAAGTATCTGAGACCCGCAGCAAGATATGAGTGCTCCCCTCTCCCATTGCTGACTTTGTGATCACCTTGGCTATCCCTCCCTTCTCCCACCCTTCTGGGCCCTTTGTGTCAGGGGCAGTTCCCTATCACCTTGGGGACCTCTCCTGGGAAGGGCAGTCTTGTACTCTTGAGTCCACCTCCCAGGGAACCCAGCTCACATGAGGATTTCAGCAATTTTTTAACTAACCTGTATCCTTCATCCAGCTTATACCAAAATTTCTGTTTTGAAACTCCCTTCAGAAATTCTCTTTCTTTTCTAAACATTTTGCCTTTTCTTTTTGAATCTTTGCAAAATCATCATGTAAAGCCAGTAGGCAGTGAATAAACCTATGGATTTATCTGTTTCTGTCACTGAATTAGGTTCTCTGTCAAGAATAAAAAGGATCCCATTTATACAGAAAATATGGCCTCAGGGGCTGTGCTGTTGCAAATTTTAATTAAATTTCCTTGGCAGACATATTTTGCTTTTATCTTGAACAACTAATATGTCACTCTATAGTCCCTGACAAGGGAGGCACAGTCCATAAATGAATTCTTACAGGTTGCACTTGGGCATGTTCATTCTGGTGACTTACATGGAATTTTGAGGAAGTTGCATTTTGCCAATTTGTGATTTGCATGAACTTTTTGTTTTAAAATTTAATATGCCATCCTTTTTTGAGTAAATTTTACTACTTCTTGGCTTCCTTTTGTAGTGTTTGTAATGAAAAGCCCCTTATATGTTCTTCTATGCCTCTATCTTTATAAATTAAAAATCAATATTCCTAAATTTCCCCCATAAAATTTCCTTGATTCCTTCAATGTTTCTTCCTTTTGAAAATCAAATTTAGTGTTTATCAGCAAAGTTAAGTTCCAGGATGTGTTCATTTTGAATCTCACATTAAAACACCCAGTTGATGAGTATATATTTAGTGGGTACTGTTTTTTGCATTAGCCTATTGAATAATTTTCTGAAAAAGTCTGTTTTTGAAATATTGAATTTTCCTGTACAGATCTCAGTAATTTTGGCACTCTCCTTTCCATGGGTTTTGTAGACCCATGGCTCGCTAGTCTTTTGTGGTGAGGTTCCATGATCTCTGGGAAGGCCTCTCCTTCCCACCCCAACCCACCCCAACCTCATAGCTCTCCTAAGTATGAGAGAGAACAATTTCTGTTCACTTTTCCATTTGTCTGTTTGAGAAAGATGTCTCAGCAGGCAACAGTGTAACTGCAGCAGGCGTTCACCTTTACAGGGGTTGTGAACCCCATTGTGTGACCCTATCTGTTAGATATAAGCACATGTGGGATCCATTGGTCAATCTTATGTGATTTAGGGGGCATGGTACATCCTGCACTCCCATTGCACTATCTCTTCTCTTTTCAAGGTGCCATGGACTGTCCACCCCACATGGCAGTTCATATTTCACTGTGTTCTGAGTCCCCTCTCTGGGGGCTCTGTGGAGCTCTGTGAACTGTTTAGGGCAGGAGGACATTCTGCTGCAGGGCCCCTGTCTTTGGGGGAGGCAGGGCTCACTGAAGCAGAGTTTTGAAATGGATAGCAAGCACATGACATTTCTTTTGCATTACTTTCAAACTGGAATTACATCCTGAGTCCCAACAAAGCATGATTTTCTTCTGAGAGTCTGTGATTTATTTTAGATCAGCAACTTTTGTGAGGTACAGCACAAGACACCACAGAAGACACAAGGGTAGCCATGACACACAGCCTACCACAAAGGGGACACCACGGTTATGAGCCTGGACTGTGCATGTGCCACTCATCCATGGGAGGAAACAGAAGCAGAATGAAATATGATCATGACAAATAAAAAAAAGGAGTGCATTTGAGGGAACTAGAGAGAGTATTATGAAGATGGCATTTGACCTGAACAGGTTTCAGTATCTAGGCTGACACCAGGGTGGCCAGAATCCTGAAATGTGACAGTGGGATATTGGTAGAAACACATAGTCTGAGGAGGAGGTGGGGACTCAGGGTATAAAGGCTGAAGCCCATGGAGGGCCTCCACACAACTAAGGGAATTGAACTTTACTGGACATTAGTTCTTCAACATCACCGTGATCCCAGAGATTCAGACTCAGTTGGTGGGCCCAGAATCTGCATTTCCATCAGAGAATGGGGATTTTGATTCAGGGGGTTGAGGACCACACACTGTGAACAACACAGAGGGACCAGAGGGGAGTAGTGGGGAGGCACATTACTAGTTTTGGAGCAGGAAGTAGCAGAACCCAACTTGAGTTTTAGGAAGGCAAACTTCGCAGTAAGTGCAACATGGGTTGGAGGTGCAGGAAAGGGCAGGTGGAAAGACAAGGCGATGGCGGGTGTGGCAAGGCAGGGCAGGGGGACAGCATCTGTGCCAAGAGCCAGGGATAGAAAATGAAGATGGAGGAGTGATGTTTAGGATGGAGGGTAATAAATCTGGAAACTTGGAAACTTGGGCAGAAGATACCAGAGGGATATTTGGTCTGACTGTCCTATAAAAAGCACTTGGTACTTACATTGGAAGCAGCTTAGCTAGGGGATCAGGCTAGGTGTGCACCTATAGGACCCATTGGCAGACATACAAGTAGCAGAGGATTCATTAACTGTCTTCAACACAGTGGATATTGCGGTTAACAGCAGGCTTCTCTATTTGCCTGACCCAAACTTGAAGAGATGGGGGTAGGGGCAGGTCAGGAGGAACTAGGTTTCTTCTGACCATGGATGCTGATCACTTCCCTCCAAGAGGTTTCATTCAGAATGGCTTTGGAGTGGCCCTGAGTGGGAACAACCCAGGTAACTTCCTTTGAGGTCACTGCATGTCCCTTTGCCCTGGGAAGAAATGTCGCACTGTGCTATACCTATCGAAGCCTGGAGCACACACACTGGGTGCAGCCAGCATGCAGGTGTACACATACAAAGGAGGGAATAAATGTTGGGGGCTTCCTATGAACACGACAGCTTTTTGGAGGATTATTTTCCCAAATTGTTTTTGAAAAATGAAGTTGTTCTGCTCCTCACTGGAGGTGGGAACCTGGGGGCCACATATTTAGTCTGGGGCCTCCAGCTGAGGTAGACTGTGGAGAAGGACAGAGGTCTCCACAGAAATGCTACTTTGGATTCACGTTCAGTGGTAAGCTGCAGAGGGGCCAACCTAACATCTGGCCTGCAGCTTGCTAAGTAGGACTTTCTTCACCGATTCCTCAGTCATTTTTTACTATAACCTTGTGAGTCAAGCAGGCATTATGATTTCATTTCAGAGAGGAACAGGTTGACATTGAGGGGGTCATTAGAGGTACCTCATGTCAACAGAATGAGCTGGGCAGTGAGGACAGCCCTGCACTGAATGCTTCATTATAAAATGAGCTCAATATGATTGATATTGAAAACCATGTCCAGTCTTATTAACAACCCCTCCATCTGGAAGGCTCTTTGCCTTCTGTGCTTGCTCCCTCCTCTCCTTCAGACATTTATTCAAAGATACCATGCAGGGGACCCTCCCTGCCCTGGACGCTCATATACTCACACTTGCCTTAATCTTCCCCAGAGCACTTCTTAGCTCTTCATGGTCTACTTCTGTTACTTAATGGCTTTGTTAATGGTTCATTTCTGCTCACTAGAGTGTGAGCCCCATGAGGGCAGGGGCTTTGGTACTCTGTTTCACTGCATCGCCAACATCTAGAACTGTATCTATACATACTGGATGTTTGATAAATGTTTTTCAAATTAATGAACAAATGGGTGAATAACAAGCAGAGAAAGCAAATTCACATCCATGTAACTGAGACCACAGGAGATAACAATTGTGTGGCTGAAATGAACACACCCTTTCCAGAAAGCAATTGGACACTTCTACAAAAATGTTAATCTCGGCATTCATTATTGTAAAACTTGAATTAATTTAAATACCTAACCTTTAAGGAACAATTAAACATTCACACAGTTGGGAAATTATATTTATGAAAATTTTTCTTAATTGGGGGGAAATACTTATGAAGTTAAGGGAAAAGAGCAGGATGCGAAATTGCATGCATGATACAATCTTACCTAAGAAAAACACAGACGGATTAGGGAAAACCCCAATGCATGTGCTGAAGTCACACATTATTTATATATATTATTCTTATTTCCATTTTATATTCTCTTTATATATTTTAGGGATAAAATACAATCAAATCCATTAAACATCTCTGTTAAGAACAGAAAATTAGCATACATTAAGATCAACTTGTTGATTTATGTTAAATACTATGACAATATCTCTTGCTGTTACTTTTATTCAATCCCTCATCTATGCCAGCCCTCCATTTTCTTCCTTCTTACTTTAAAATGTATCCCTTAAATATGTCTTTAACGTAAATTACTCTTATTTTCACATTGGTGCCTTTTTCTGGATTGGGTTGAAGGTCTTTGCAAGGAAACAAAATTCTATTGTCAAATTTTGAAGATGATATTCTGGGCTAGGTATTTCAGGGAAATACAAAGATATATTAGAACACGTTTCCTGCCTTCAATAAATTTTCAGTTGAACAGCTCTAGTTCTCTGGTCTTTACCTCAGAGGAACTACTTTTATTAAAACCACCAATGACATTCTTCTGGCAAAAATCCAAAGGCCTCATTCCTTTTCTGAGCTGCTGGGCCTCTCAGCTCCTCTGCAGAGGCTGACCAGCTCCCTTCTCCACAGCATCCTTCTCACTCTGGTCTTCAGGGACATGCTGCACCCTTGTTCAGAGCTTTCATGATCAATTGGGCATCTAACTGAACCCCTCTCCTCCTACTCAGAATCTCTAGGCTTCACAATGCTCTTGAATCAACCCTGATTATCTGACCAAATACTTCAAAGATATTTATCTTCATGATACCAATTACCCTCATAACCTTGTGCCCAATAGCCTATGTTGCCTTTTTCAACCAAAAAAATTAACCACTTTGCTGCCTTTCACCTCTACCATACATACTTTCATCTCCTAATGATTCATGTGCTCTGTCTTTGCAGAAAAAGGCATGTCTCTCTTCATCCCAGAATACTCTTTTTGCAGCCCTAATTCAACCATTCAACCACAGCTTTCAACTTCCTCTTTCTAAACTGATCTTGTCTGTCCCACTCACCTTTAATGGGCTGTCCCTTTTCTTAGCACAAGGTTATATCTCAGAATACATGTAATATCTATGGACATGATTTTAAAAATTAATCATTGATTTATTTAATATTTAATCTATTTTATTGAGGTATGATTGACATGGAAAAACAGTATATGTTTAACATACACAACTCAAGTTTGGGGATGAGAGTGTACATCTGTGAAACCATGACCAATATCAGGGCTGTAAACATCTACCACCTTCCCAAATTCCCTCCCATCCCTTTTATTGTTATTATTTTCAGGTAAGAACACTTACCATACTATCTATCCTTTTAGCAAAATTTAAGCAATACAATACAGTATTGTTAATTATAAGCACTACATTGTACAGTGGATCTGGAACCTTTCATTCGGTGTAACTGAAACTTTATACCCTTTGACTATCGTTTTCCTCTTTCTCTCTCCCCGACCCCAGCCCCTGGCAATAACCATTCTACTTTCTGCTTCTATGAGTTAGACTATTATAGATTCTACGTATAAGTAAGACATGTTTTTATGTATCTGGCTTACCTCACTTAGCATGATGTCCTCCAGGTCCAGCCATGCTGTTGAAAATGGCAGGATTTCCTTCTTTTTAAAAGGCTGAATTGTACTGCATTGCATGTATATACCACATTTTCTTTATCCATGTATTATAGATATGTTTTAAATCTTTGATTTGTATATTTGTCTTGTAATATCCTACCCCCTTAATAAGTTCTAAGGGTCACTCTTTCTATTTCTTTATCATCTTTATCATTTTCACAGGACTTAATGCTCTGCACAAAGACAGGTAAAATGAAGTAGAGAAATAAGGCAATTTTTCAAACTAGGCTAATTTTTTAAATCTGCCGCTTATAAAAACAAGAAATTTGAGTTTGCATGATCCTAACTGCCGATTGACATTGGTCAAATTCAGATGCTTTTCCTCTCATACTTCATTTTCTCTCTGCAGACCTCAGAGTCACATACTCCTTGGCTCTAAGTTTTTTCAGATGACACACAACTCCTGCAAGGGTTTAACAGCATCTCTTTACCCCAACCCTTATGTTTTTGATATTTTCTCAGTCTTTCCTTCTTTGTCTTTCATGACGTTGATATTTCTTGATAGTTACTTTGTAGAATGTCTCAAAATTTGGGTCTATTTTCTCATCATTGATTAGATTGAGATGATTAAATTTTGTCAGAAATCCCAAGGAAATGATACTGCATCCTCCTCTCATAGGACTTCTTCTTGGTGATGTTACCTTAATCACTTTGTTGAGGTGGGTGTAGCATTTATACTGTAAAGTTACTATTTTTCTCTTTATAATTGATCAATTTCTTGGGAGAGACAAGTTGATACTATGAAAATGACCTGTTTCTTCTCAAAGCATAGCTCAGTGCTTTGCATATCCATCAATGGACCTTGTCTACAACAATTATTACTGTACTTTTTGCTTGTTGGTGATTTTGCTTTTCCTCATTCCTTCCACATTTAATTTGAATTCTTCTGTAAGGGTGAGCCACCCCTTCTCTGTCATTTATTTACTTAATTGTTTATTTAAATCACTATGCATTCATGAATATTTATTTTATTCCAAGGATTAGACTCCAATACTTTTAATTTATGGATTACAATCCATGAATTTTGTAGAGCAAATTATTCCAGTTCTGGCCATTGGGAGCTCCTTCAGGTCAGTTCTGTGTCCTCTTGACATGTTCCTTTCATTTTCAAACACTTCCTTATTTCTGGCCCCACAAGTTTCAGGTTCATTTGATATTTTCCCTGATTCTATCCTGAAATCAACTGCTTCTCCATGAAATCTACCCCTACATTTCTGAATCACAACTTCACAGTCACAATCACAACTTCGTTTTAATCACCACCTCCTGGTGGTGTCTGGTGGAGACATTGCCCTAGGAGAGCTAAGGCCTTCCTTCTCTGGTCATGGCTATTTCCGCAGCACCCAAACAGTACCTGACACAGCTTAGGAGACTGTCAGGTGTTCTTAGAGGAACAGGAAGAGATTGGCTAACTCCATTCTCCTTTGAGGACTTCTAATCACTTAGCAAAGAATTCTGGTAAGTGGTCACAGAAGGAATTGGTGGCTTTGAAGCAATTCCAGCTTCTGCCAGCCCGGGGAGCCTGAAACTAGGAACCAAATCTCTGTCCTCATTTTTCTAACAATAGTTCCTAAAGAAACATAATCCAAGAGATCACAACTCACTCCACAGAACTGAATGCACTTCAAACAGACGGGAAACTGGAATATGTCATAAACAATAATGTTCAACCAGTGTGCCACAAGAATTTTTAAGACTTACAGTACCTGACTGTTTAGTCAGGAGCACTGACCTCTTTTCTCTTAGACTATCAAATTGAAAAATGACAATACCCAACACAACAATAGCTATTTGGTATGAATGAATCAAAATAATACTTATTTTTTGTCAAATCAGTAAAAATCATTTTTTGCTGTGCCACAGAATTTTAGTAGTCTATGTGGGCCATGAGATGAAAAAGTTTGAAAATTGCTGTCATAGAACATCTCAGTAACTATTTATTTCATCATTAAGCTTGGCATTTAATGTACAATACTGACATGAATTTTGAAAAGTTCACTGGCACTCATGTACCACATTTATAAACCAACAATTGAGAGCCAGGTAGTAAGTTTCTCAGCTGAAGACTGAAGTTGTGTATGCAGTTGGAGTAAGGTTGACTCTGAACAACAAGGTATGAAGCATTGGAACTGCTGCTCAATATTGTCATTAAATTGATCTAAAATAAAGTACTTTAAACATTTATTCAGTTATTTGTACTACTGGGAAAACATTCTGACTATCTGAAGTTTTCAAAAATAAAGTCTGAATGACATGATAGACCAAAACAATCTCTCCATTTGCCATTATTGTGTCATTAAACCAAGGACATTCACTGTTTGGGTTCTCAAAGATTGTTGAAATGTGGCATACTAAAATGTAAATTATGTTTTTTAAAATACCTTACAATAAAGAGCCCAAGATTTAGGAAATTACAAAGTTGTTAAGTGTCAGTCCTGGCTCTCAGCTCACTTTGAGAGATAACAACTAGGAAGCTGATTGAGTTCTTGGCTTCACCTTTGGGAAGTGATAGTAAAAAAGAGCTTAATTTAGAGACAGACACCTCAGCTCTGTCTATTACTATCTGTATTTGCTTAAGCCATAGTTTAACCTTGCAACTTTCATTCCCTCATCTGTTAAATGGCGATAATAACACAAATCCTTCATTCAACTTTATTTATTAAGCATGTATTATGTGCCATGTTCTAAGCTTGACCCTAGGGAGAAACAGTAGTGAGTAGGGAGCAAGACAGATGAATTCCCTCATCTCACTGGGCTTGCATTTTTTTACATCAATATGAATGCATGGTCTTTCATTTTGTGTATCAGAATTCAATACAATATTTTTTTTTCACTTTTCCAAGTATTTAATATTGGTTAAGCCATAATTCAGGGTCCCATGGTGGGATGTGCCCAGGTCCCTTCACCTTCCTAGGAGGATGGAGGACAGAGGAGAGGTGGGGTGGAGGCCCTTCAGATCTTTCCAGGGAATGAGCCTTCTGCTGAAAGTCATCCCAGGCTGACACCTAGCACATGGGGCAGAAGGACTTGAACACATGCTGGTACCTGTTACACATGGAGACATCACCCCTGTTAATGGTCATTGCCTTTTCATAGGGTGCAAATTCAAGTTCTGCCAACAGTTCCTGGTCTGGTTCTGGCTGGGGAAGTCGCTGTCAAAAGGTCAGTCTGGTAGTTCTGAATTTTGGTCTTGATTTCTTCTGCCACATTGCTAACTCCTAAAGATGCCCTGAAGCCACGTGCAGCTCAATGTAACCTTCAGTAAAGATGACTCTGTGTTGCCATTTTTTTTGCTCAATTTATTTCAGCTTTTGCCATTGGGAACTCCATCAGGTTGGCTCTTGTGCCATTTTGATATGTCTCCATACCTTTTTTGAGCACTTCTTTACTGGCTCCACAGATAGGAGAGATAAAAAACAAAATTCATAGAACTAGCATGCCTGAGATGGCCATGCTCCCACCTAGCAGGACTGACTTTAAACTTAGGCTGTTGGGCAGGGGTGGGCTCCAGGGGCTGTCAATGGAGCAGCATTGTGTAAAAGTACAGAGGCTTAGAATCACCCAAATGCCAGATTGCCTAAATGAATAGTTCATTTGATAACACTCATGCCAGGTGGTGTGTTGAAAGCTGGAGGTGCTGAGATGAGTAAAACACCATCCTTGGCTTTAAGGAACTCTCACATACTCATGCATATGTACACATAAGGCACCCACAATGCATGATACAGTGTGATATGTGTAGTACAAGAAGAATTTTGCAGGTAGAATGTGTCTGAGGGAAGCAGAGAGGGTTCAGATGAGGAGTTCAGTCCTGGAGGAGAGGGAGCTGGGTATTCTTTCTATGAGACAGACTCTTCCTGTGAGAGGAGAGCAGTACAAACTTAGTGGTCAGCATATGCAGAAGCAAGAAAGCCCTAGAGCACATGATGTACTGAGAGGACAGCAAAATGTCCCAGGAGGGAAGCTGGCACCCTGGAAGCATTTGAGAAGGACATGTGTTTAAGGCCACCAGCCTCTGCCAAACTGTTTCACACATATTCTGTTGTCCATGGGTCATACAGCCCATACCACTGCTCCTCCCCTGCCCTGGGAGCTAAAGGACTGTAACAAATGCCAAATTTCCCACAAACCTTGTGATTTCCAAGGGACTCTCATTGTCCTAGGCAACAGGAGAGTGCCACACAATCTGTGTGAATGTGACTGCAGACTCTTATTTCACTCTTTCCCCAGAGGCCAACAAGGTGATTTGGGCCCATAATCCTCCTACCTAATTGTAGCCTTTGTATGTGCATCTGTAAACAATACATGCTATTTTTGCTTGTTTTTAAAAGATCATTGAAATTATATTTGTAATGTTTTATATCTCTTAAAAAAATCCTCACCCAAGGAGATGATTATTGATTTTTAGAGAGCAGAAGGGAGGGAGAAAGAGAGAGAGAAACCTCATTGAGAGAAACATTGATTGGTTGCCTTTCATACATGTCTCAACTGGGGACCAAACCCACAGCACAGGCATGTTCCTGGAGCAGGGATCAAACCCGTGACCTTCCAGTTTGTGGGACGATGCCCAGCCAACTGAACCACACTGGCTAGGGCTATAATGCTTTATATCTTTAATAGAAAAAGTAAACTATCACTTCTTATATGGGAACCTGGCTATTTGCTATATTGTACTTTATATACTTTGTATTTCATTTTTTAAAAGATTTTATTTATTTTAGACAGAGGAGAAGGGAGAGAGAGACGGAGAGAAACGTTAATGTGTGGTTGCCTATTGCATGTCCCCCACTGGGGACCTGACCTGGCCTGCAACCCAGGTATGTACTCTGACTGGGAATCACACTGGCAATGATTTGGTTTGCAGGCCTGTGCTCAATCCACTGAGCCACACCAGCCAGGGCTGTATTTCATTTCTTAAAAAGCTTAGGACTCCAGGTGCCTGAGAGCCCTGTTCCTCAGCCCCAGTCCAGAATCCAGGACAGAATCCAGTTCAGAATCCAGAACTCTTTCTCATCAACTCCCCTTGAGGGATAGGAATGATAGCAGGGGTGGGGGGAGTTACCTGAGAACTCACCAAGGGTGAGTGGAGTGCTTCTTCTGAAGCTACCGTGCAGTCCTGACCACAGAGTGCAAGTCACCGTCCCCGGAAATGCAGGATTTATAGTCTCTGGATTCCTGTTGGTGCCAAGGACAGAGCAGGAACATGTGTGGGGCATTTCTGCCCCAGCCCCCATGGTGCCTATGCTCCCACACAGTGTGGAATAAGGTTAAGAACATGCATGCAAGGCCTGGCCATGTTCAGTTTGAGTCTTGGCTGCACCCTTTGTAACTATGTGACCCTGTGCAAGTTTCCCAACAGTCTGAAATTGGAAATGTCAGTATTAACCTGATGCTGAAAGACATGAGGTTAGTTAAAACTCTAGGCCAGTGGCCTGGGAAGGTGAGGTGGTTGGTGCCCACTTCTTAAGTGATCATCCTGTTCTTTGTGATGGAGTTAAAATGAAATAAATTGACTTTCCTTTCGGGACCACATCTTTTTTTACATAAGGAAGTACCTCTTCTTCCTTACCATAATGAGGGTTAAAACAAACTCTTATGCAAATGCTTTGTGTTCTCTGGTAAAAAACATTGTACATAAACACAAGGAGCATGTGCCCTTGGTTTGAGGTGCAGAAGGCAGAGGCTTCAACTTTGGACAGCTTAATGGTATTTCACCCTTTAGAATTAACATCACCAGTTTCCCCACTGGTTGTATTTCAGGTTATTGTGTGCCTCAGAAGGTTACAGGATAATTATTTCCTGAGTGTATTTAAAAAGTAATAGTAATTGAAATCCTCTTATTTACAAAATAAAATGTCTCCAGAGAAAACCTAAGAATGAGAAAGAGATCACAGAAGTCAGGCTTGAAAAGCAGAAGGAGGTACCGGGACCTGGGATGGCAGCCAAGACACTGCCCAACTCTGCCCAGGGAATGCAGGTTTGGGGGTGCAGTTCTAAAAGATAACCATTTCCTACTGAACTAAGTAAGTCTCCTGCTCCCAGATATGTCTTAGGTCTTCATTGATGGCAAACGTTCCCTAAGGGGACAGATGGCCATCCTAATGAAAGAATGAATACATTCTTAAGGGGAAATGTAATGAGGACAAATAACACACTGCTCCTCTGTTAGATTCCAGGAGTTCATCCATCAATCAGTTCTGAGGAGAGATGAACATGAAGATAATTCTCAAAACACTTTGCTTCTTTCTAATACCTCACACCAATGAAAATCAAAATACTTATCCCTAGAATAGTTTTTATTTTTTAACTGAGAGTGAGGAGGAGGCCTTCATTTACATGTCCTTCTTTTAATTATCTATGGAGAGGGAGGGAGGGAGGGGGGGAGAGAGAGAGAGAGAGAGCGAGAGAGAGAGAGAAATGCCAATGTTCTGCTCTGTTGTATGAATCAATTTTGCTTTTATAACGATGATATAAAATTAGATGTATTGACAGGGAATGTCAACTGAAACTGAAGAATAGAAAAGCATGCTATATGACAGTATCTATACTATAATATTATTTATATAAACCTCTTGTCAATCATCTATCTATTGATCATCTATATCACCTATTTAATCTGCCTAGATAGCAGGATGACTATTCAGTAGATGTTAAGATTGCTTATTTTGAAGTGAAGAGATGGAGGTAATTTTTACTTTTTAAAAATATTTCATATACCTATTTACTATTTCAGTAATTAGCAAATGTCATTTTTATCTTCAGAGAAATAAGCTACTTTCATTTTAAGAGAGAGAGAAATAGACAGACGGACAAAGATTTGGTATAGACAAATTCAGGTACAGCATTTGATGCGCCAAGCTGAAACTTTTCTGAATGGTTGGAATGACTGAGCTGGAACACTTATGTGTGGAGTTTCTATATGTTTTGTTTTAGGTTTACAATGAATATTAAGTGGAAGATCCAGAGATTTCCCATATAGCTCCTGGTCCGTGCCCCCAGCACTCACACACAGCCTTCCTCACTGTCAGCAACCCCCATCTGAGAGGTACATTTGTTACATCAGAACCTATACTGATACATCATCACCCCAAGTCCATAGTTTACATAGTGGTGTATATTCTATGGGTTTGGAAATGTGTATAATGACATATATCCATCATTATAATATATAAAGTATTTTCACTGCTCTGCTCTGACCATTCACCTCTCCCTGTCCCCCACCCCTACAAGCACTGATTTTTTTGTTGTTGAAATTACAGCTTTTTGAATGCAAGATTGTCTTTTGTACTGCTTTTCCCTATGAAAATTGGATTTAGAGAATACTTGGTTTCAGTCCAGGCTGAATACTACATACATCCAGCTGGTATTAACAATTTGCACTGAGAAAATAATTTAATCTCTCTGAGCACGTGTCCTCAACTGTAACACAGAAACATATCTATCTGTCAGTGATGAATAAATGTGTACAAAATGCCTGTGATAATTCTGAGGAATACATGTCTGTGCATATGGGTACATGCATGCACATATTGAATGTATATGTTCATGCATGTGGATCTGTAGGTGCATACACATGTGCCATGTGTGCATGTGTCTACACAAAACATGGAATGCACAGGCATGCATGCATGTACTGTGCACATGTGTTATGTATACATGTTGTATGGGTGCACAAGTGTGTGTGTTTTTTGCCTTCAGTTTATTTCCACCATGTAGTTTTGATATGCCTTACTATTGGTATAGACAGAAAGTGATAGGCTAATAAGACTCAGGGGTGATAGAGGATATTTAAATGCAGAATAGCTGCCAAAAGACCCCATTCTGCCCCCTGTCTCCTCCCAACCAGCACACCTATTCCACATCCTCCACCTCTTGGTCTTTCTTCATCATTGCCTGAGTCTTGAAGAGTTGATGCAGAGCTGCCCACTGGAACAAAAGAGTGGTCAGAGTGAGAAGTTGCCTGGGGCAGCTGAAATGCCACTGTTTGTCAAATCTCCAAAGGTACCCTCTGCCAAGTATGGTTTACTGACTCACATCACATCAGTCTCTTCCTAGTTATTAAGCTTCAAACAGACACAGTATTTTGCCTCTAATCCATCACCACACAAAGCTTGGAAGAACTAAGAGATGGACTTTTACCTCTTGGCATCTCATTCAGCCCAGTCTCTGGTCTCAGATAAAACAAAATATTTTAATTCTAGCTGATTTCTTCTTATTCAACCCAAGAGCAGTTTTTTTTTTTAAACCCTCACTTGAGGACAAGTTTATTGATTTTAGAGATAGGAGAAGGAAGGAAGAGAGGGAGGGTGAGAAACATCAATTGGTTGCCTCTTGCACGTGCCCCAGATGGGGACAGAACCCACAGCCTAGGCATGTGCCCTGATGGGAAATTGAACCTGTAACCTTTGGGTTCATGGGATGATGCTCTAACCAACTGAACCACACCTGCCTGGCCAACCTGAGAGGAGTTTTATGCTGCACCAAAATCTCGGTGATAAGAACTTCTTTAGTTTAGTTTTCAGTTTTCTTTTACCTTCTGTCCCCATGTAAAGTTCATTCACTAATGTTAAGAAAAACAGTAGATTCAAAATTCTGAAGCTGAACTGGCAAAATATAACCAGAGTGCACAATATTGGTCCTCAAGCCAAAAAAAAAAATTATGCTGTAATTTGTTGCTAAATCAACTTAATGTACTTTATTAAATGCCTTTGTTATAAGTCTTGCAATGGTTCCTGTAGCTTCCTGGAAACTTAAGCTGTACAATCCATCATCTTTTGCTACTTTTCTATTGCTAAATTCTCAAACCAGGTTGTATTGAGATATCAACGAGGAAACAAGAATTATATACTCTTTTTCACTCACCTTTTTTCTGGTGGACAGTGCAACTTACTGAATAATATTTTAGGAAATTCCAGAATTTTCCCATGTGTTAAGTAAATGATCATTTTCACAAATGAATTCACATTTTAAACATACATAAAACTAGACAAATAGAACCTCAATGCAATGAAATGTATTACAATCGAAGGGAAGATTTTCATCATGCAACATTGCATTTTAAATAAGTATCCCAAAGACATGTGGAAATTCAGTAAAGTCTAACCCAGGGATTCTCAATTTCAGCACCATTGACATTTGGGCCACGTGGTTTTGTGTTGTGGGGCTGCCCTGTGCATTGTACAATGTTTAGCAGCATCACTGGCCTCTATCTCCCAGATGCCAGTACCACATGCCACTGCAGTTGTGACAATCCTAAATGCCTCCAGTCAACCTACAGATTAGCCCAAGTGGAGAACCACTGGTCCCATCTACTAGCAATCAGCCTTTAAAGCCAGTAAAAAACAAGCCAGGCCATTCAATAAAAGGGAAAGAAACATCAATACATGCTACACCATGTATGAATCTCAAAAACTTTATGCTAGGTGAAGGAGGCCAGACACAAAAGATTACATACTATACGATCCCATTTATATGAAATGTCCTGCAAAGGTAACTCTGTAGAGACAGAAAGTAGATCAATGGTTGTCAGTGTTGGCTTAGGAATGAGGATGAACTGAGAATAGGCATGAGGTATCTTACCGGGGTGATGAAAATGTTCTGAATCTGGGTTATGGTGATAGCTTTCACGACTGGGTAGGTGTCCTAAAAACCACTGAATTGTACAGTTTAGATGAGTGAATTTTATGGTATGTAAATTTGACCTCAATAAAGTATTTAAAAAAAACACATAAAAATAGAAGGGTAAAATGTATTGCAGAAGTAGGTAATCAAAATGGGAGGCAACCCTAATCCCAGTGATTTCTTTTAACTACAGGAAGTAGCCTCCTACAATCAGAGATCAAATTCCCCATGTTCTGTCAACCAAATGACCGTTAGAGCAAGCCCACGATATTTTTTGCTGGCCAGACAGCTGCATGTCTGTTAGCACCTGATGCAACTCCCTGGGCTGTTTAATTACTTGTAGCATGTGTCTCTCTATGGAAAATAACATGCATGCATGGCCACTCATGTTCAACATGGCCAGGAAGGAGACAGGCTGAGCAGCAGGGCACTGTTGTGTAAGACACTCTATGCTTTGTGTTAGTATATAAAATACTTCATCTGCATTATGAAACATGCCTAGTGTGACAAGCCAGATACGTAATGGGTAAAAGGTCTTAAACCACTCATAATTCCCCATTGTCCACTCAAACCTCCACCATAAACCTTTCTAAAACAAACAAAAACACAAAACTTTTCTTTGGTGTGTATTAAATAACAGCTGTCATTTCATTTCAAAGAAATTCTGGGGACTCTCTTATTGAGCACATAGCTTCTTGGAAAATGTTCAGCTGCTGTTAATAAAAATATTTACTATATTTACTCTTAGAGGCCTAGTAATTTTCAGGGGTTCATGACCTGTTGGACATTTTAGTAAGTGGGGTGAAGGAGCCTTCCTGGGGTAAGTTAGAAACACTAATATGGCCAAATACACAACCCAAAGTGAGGCAGCACTCAAAATTTCTAGAATCTTCAGCTCTGATGGAGCTAAGAAAAGGGAGAAGTTGGCTAGAAATTGGGGTTTTGGGGTAAGTTATCCCACGACCTCAATCTGGCAAAGTTTTGCGCAAAGTGATGTGTTGATAATAAATTTATCCTTCCTGCCTCCACACACACACGTATTTTATCTAGAAACTGTGGGGACATGGAACAGATGATCTTAATAATTAAATTTCCCCCTAAGGCTACACATTAGAAAAGATTCTTTCTTAAATGACTCTAGCAGCTGATATGCTATACAACAAAATTCTGAGAAATTCTGCCCTTGTTTTAAGGCACAGTGAACTGAGGACTGAAGAAATCACACTGGACCTCAGCATGAAGGCAGCCCATAAGGCGATGCGCCCAACAATGCTACCAACATTTCAGGAAAATAACTGAAATAAAAAGAAATTCTGATGGGCCTCAACCTGCAAACTGCAGGCTGAGGGCAAGAAGGGAGTTGATGTACCCGATTAAATAAATCCCACCAGAGTCTGTGAAAATGTCATGCAGAATGTTGCTTATCGCCAATCAGCTCTGACAATGGGCACTGGGAGATCATCAGCACAACAATATTTGTCCCATGCATGTTCTGCAAAATAAAATGCATACATCATAATTGTACCATGACATCTTGCTGAGCAGGATTCAGGATTCAGGAAACAACATTATTTTAAAAGTAAGCATTTCCTAACATATGGAAATAAGTAAAAGGTGCCATCACTGGAGAAAATCCAAAGGTTTTTCTCTTTTCTTCTTTTTTTTTTTTACCTTAAATGTTGCCTACCTCTTTTTGGCAAAATAAATAAATAAATATGTTTAAGAAGTAACTTTGAAAAGTTTTTACATATTGACAGTTCCTAAGCTACATGAGCAGGCTGAGAAGCATATGGCTGAGACAAAATAAATCCTTGCTACCTAAGTGGTGCATGTTAGGCTATTTTCCAAAATACCAAGGTGTCCTTTATTTCTAAAGAACATTATGGTTTCATGCTTTCTAATCATTGAGTTTTAAACTTATAGAAACCAAAGTGGAGGACAGCACTGATTCAACATCTTGACAAGGTTTATTCTAGCTATGAAAGTCACAAATATTTTCATCTTGTCCCTTTAAAAATATTTACACATTGTCTCTTTGGAATGGTTGTCATAACTAGCCTTCAAATAAATGCCCCCATTGCTTCTTGTCCTACTCCTCAAATTTTTCTTTTGAAAAAGTTAATTCTTTTCCATAGACTTCAGGGGTTTTTGTTGTTGTTCTTGTTTTTTTTATGTTTCAGGGCAAAACAATTCTTACCTCTGGGCAGGAGGAGATTAACTCTGTGGTGTTAAAAGTGTATTAACTTATACCTGATAATTTTGTATAGGAATGAACAGCTGACATTGATCCAGAACTGTGTTTCTTGGACTCCATAACTCAGCATTGAACCTGTTCAACTACAGATCCCCAGGAGCTCATGGGCACTGCTACTGTTTACGAACTCATTTCTGTACAATCTATCCTTACCCCCATCAAATCCCCTCTTCCCTATTTGCTGACTTCTTGGACCATCAACCTTTTTCCCTCTCCTGTGCAGTTTCTGCCCTACCTCTTGTTTCTTTCTGCACCTTTGTCTTGGTCCTTGTAGCTTGGTTTCTCTTAGCTCTTCTAGCATTGTCCCTCCCAGACAAGACCTGATCTCCATCTGCTGCCCCTCCAAATCTAGATGCCATTCACTGGCCTGTCCAGACTTCTTCAGTGGATCCCAGACAAAACCAATTCAAGTCTATGTGCCACAAAAACGATTTCTGATTCAAAGTCTTCAAGGAAAGCAATTTTCCTAAACAAATATATCAGGTGAGGACATTGCTCTCATGGCGTAGTTAATGGTGGCCTCTTCTATTTATCTCAACTTTATTAATTCATAAATTAATCCATTGAGAACAAACTACATCAAGATGAAGTTGCCCAACCTTTGTTTCTAAATTATTTTGGCAGATTGCTTACACAAAGAGCTCATTTTTCATTGGTTCCAACACAGTGCAGCGCAAAGAGTGCTGGAGTAAGAGTCAGACCTGAGTTCTAGATTTGGTTCTACAGCAGCATGGGGGTGCTCATGATTCCATAGGTTTGTTGGGAAAATGAATAAGTATGTGAAAGTGCTCTATTAGTGGAAAACACTTGATAAAACATTATAGAATTGACCAAGTAAAAGTAATTTTCTTAATTCCATTGTAAACTTCTTTTATTTGGCGGGGGAACAAATTTTCATAATCTCAGAAAAAAGCTGATGGATAGAAAATCTAGAAAGTCTAGCCTTTCTCCCAAGAAACCTGAAGAAAAGATGTGAAATAAAGCAGATGTATATACTGGATACTGTTTTGCAGGACAGTACACCAAAGGCACTTCAGATCTGAAACAGGAGTATGCATGGGAGACTTGGCTATCAACATGTAGGCTTAGGGCCCACTGCACAGGTTATTCAGTATTAGCTCATGTCTTTTCTAGAGAGTGATTTCAGCATCAGAAGTTGTATACCTCTGAAAGAAAAGTTGCTTTGAGCAACTGTTTTAACTGGTATGGTGAACTTTGTTCAGAGCTAGTTTCACAGCAAACAATGAGCATCAAACTCCTCTGAGAAATGAGCATAAATTGTGAGAAAGGCAGTGAATGAAGAAATCCAGGAAATACAACAAAGCCATCAGATAGTAAGTGCATGGATTTGAGTGAAAGTTGACAAGAATAAGGTCAATGATACTATAACAAATACATAATAAAAAATCCAAGTCACAGATGGTAGATAAAGCCAGAAAAGTGTGGCTGGGCTCAGGTTGGGACTGCAGAAGCAGTTTACAGAAGACCCTGGAGCAGGCCTTTCCTCTGCATTGGAAGGCAGCTGATCCTCTGGAATGGATGGACATGTGTGCTCAGCAGGCCAAGGGGTTGGCTCATTGCTGAGTGCATATGTGGAGAGTCATCAACAATTTTAATTGATTGACTTAAAAACAGGAAAAGGAAATGAACATGTCAGCATGAGTTTGTTTGTTTTTTTTTTTTTAAAGCAAAAACAGCAAAACAAAATAAGATTAGGATCCATGTGGGATGGTATTGATAAAAGAAAGTTTAAGAGGCTAAGATTCCATTCCCAAAATTTGACTCCTATTTATTGTTTAAGAAAGGCTCAGAAACAAATGGTGTCAGCACATAGGGAAGATTCCGAGCTCTTACCCATTTCACAATGTGCTCAGATTTCTCCAATTCCCAGTGTGCTAAGTGTATGGAGGCAAAGAAGATTCTGATCATATTTCTAAAAATTGAGTAGGAAAGACTCAGTAAGCAGATGGGCTTTTGATGGGCTCAGCCCATCTCACAGAACACATAAGTAAAGAGACGGAGAACATATGGCTCTCAGAACACACACTTGCAAGGAA
This sequence comes from Anoura caudifer, assembly GCA_004027475.1. Classification (NCBI taxonomy): domain Eukaryota; kingdom Metazoa; phylum Chordata; class Mammalia; order Chiroptera; family Phyllostomidae; genus Anoura; species Anoura caudifer. Next base: position 116,690 of record PVKU01003710.1, read on the forward strand.
ATAGGAGAGAAGTTCTGGGAGTGGAAGGTACAGACTTTGTGCCCTAGGGTTCTGGGTTATAAGCTGGAGGGTAAGGATGGGAGCCAGGGGCATTCAAAGGTCCCTGTCCCCTGCTTGCTGGCCTGAAAGGTACAGTGACAGCCTAAACAAAGCAAGGGCATTGGGAGGCTCTGACAACAGGTGAGGCAGAGAGGAGCAAGAAAAACCACAGGACTGCTGACTTGAAAGGAGCTCCTGGCAGAATAGGATGCAAGCACCAACCATGCTCCAGGCCGTGCCCTCAAGAAGCCAAGGTCCACTGGCAGAGGCTCGCAGTCTCATGTTAGAGACATGCACTTGGGCTTTCAATAGAGAGGAAGCACACATTTTATGACTGGAAAGCATCAAAAATTCACAAATTTTAAATCATCAAACAGAAGTGTATTGTGATTTTTGCAATAGAGGAAGTAGTCTTAATAAATTGTGTATACACAGAATCACTATAATTCTGACTCTCTGGAAGGCACTAAGGGAGTTGGCAATTTTAAACACACTTTAAACTGGAAATTCTTTGACAAAGAGAAAGGGGGAAGCTTCATCCTCCATGACATCTTGTAATGTAGATTTTCTTATACTGAATTTCTTAATAAAAAGGATACCAGAGGAAAACACAACAAAGGAAAAATAAAGCAGCTTTCTCATCTGGGTCCTCAAAAATAAATTGTTATCTCCGATTATCTTTGAAGAAAGAGCCAGAAAAAAAATGAAAGAAACATGTGAAAAAGATATCTTCAAAGACAATTGGAGATGACTTTATTTTCATTATCTTTTTACTTCTGACTCTAGACTGGGCCAAGTCTCAGGAGATGTGACTTGGCCCACTCTAGAATAAGGGGACACCCATCGACACTGGCCACAGTGAAATCAAATGGGATTCCAGGACCTCAACATTTTCTAAGAAAAGGGTGTTGATACAGAAAGAAAGTGAGGTACATAAAAGTTTGTTTTGTTTTTCATGTGGGACCTTATAAACACAGGGGTGTACTTACTGTATCTGAAAGCCAGGTCACCTATGTGACAATCAGTAGTTATGGAGTAAAACAAGTAATAGTTATGGAGTAAAACAAGGAATAACAATGGCTGGGGTATGTGTGGTGGGGGGGGGGATGGAGACAACTGTACTTGAACAACAATAAAAAAGAAAGAGAGAGGAAAAGAAATGCATGCTATAAAAATGTTCTTTAATGGAATTTTCTGTTTATTATGCTGATAAGTAAGAACAAAAATAAAATATAACAATAAAAGGAAAAACTTACTAATATTTTGATTACAATAATGAGTATTTTGATAAAATGAGGAAAAATATATACCTGCATGTTGATCTGTCATATTAATTATCATTTGTTTCTGAGCCTGAACTTTCTGCAAATTTGTGATTTTGTCAAAACTGAACTTCTCTTAATGTCAGATTGGTCAATCTTTCTTCATTCATCATTGATATAGATGACTGTTACTTAATTTGAATTTTGAAAAATTTCTTTCATGTTAAGCAACAGATACACAAAAAGTTAGGAAAAATGTGAAACAAAAGGATGAAATTAGGAGAGATTTATAAAAGTCCCATTTCACATCAAATTCCACAAATAGCAGGTCTATATTTCTTTGGGACCAATTCCAGTGGCTTTCAAGTATCTCTTCTGTCAAAACATTTTAAAGACAAGAAAACATGTCAGGGGCCATACAGAATGCCGGATTGAAATACCTGACTATGTTATTTCAAATTTACTCTGCAAGTGTCAAAATGTAACAGTACAGAAATTGGAGATGAAACTGCCCCCATGGAGCTCATTCCAAATCATTCTGAATTTACTGGGGCCAAAAAAAAAAAAAAAAAAAAGGCTAGCTGATTCCCTGTGTGCCATTCTGCCTGTTAACTAGGAGTTCTTCACATTCAGTTCTGTATAGAATACATTGTTAACTAAAGGAGACATAACAGGAACATTTGAAGTTTATCATTAAAACTCTATGTAGATACAGCCATTGTTTAGACTTAGATCAACAAACAAATATTTACAGGGAGGTGTATTTTATCATGGGCTCTTTAGGATCACTGGCTAATGGTGCTAATAAAAAATAGACCAACTTTTAGTTATTTATTAAAATTTGTTCTTATAAAGGTTCTACATCTCCTGTACTGGGAGTGGAGGGTTCTACTCCAATCTCAGTGGCTGCTGAGAAGGGACAGATAGAACTCCCTAATTCCTGGTGCTGTTTCATGCTTCCCCAAGGGGACAGGGGAGGGTAAGGGCGAGGCAGAGCATTGAGTTGCAGAGATATCCGGTGACCAAACCACACTGAAAGGCACATGGTGGAGCCCTGGAGTTTGGGTCAGGTGTTTTGGGAAGTCCTCCCGTATAAGACTTTGTGGAGAAGTATCTCTTCAAGATCTCAAGTCAGCACCAGCTATTCAAGAGACCAGCCAGCTGCCCTACCCTGTGGAACCTGGTGAGGGCCCCTGACTGAGTCCTGGCCTTAGGGACACAGAGCGTCCATCCCAAGCCACTCCTCTAGGCTCCTCAGGCTGACAGGAGGTGGTGCTGCTTTGTGGCTTGTTGGCCTTCTGCCCCATCAGCCTCCCCCCACGCCCGTTGTACGTGCTACCTGCCAATAACCCTTTGTACCCCTAACTCTGCTAACTTTTGTTTTCAGAGAATGCAAACCAGCACTACTTGTCATTTCTTCAAGGTGGCAACTATCTGAGTATGTCAGTCACCTCACTTGGTAGATTTGCCCTTAGAGTGGTCCCACAGGGCATCCAGTTAGGCTATGACACCTGCTCCTCCCACTTCCAAACTGCTCTTCCTTCCGGCCCTCAGTCCACCCTGCATGGGCCCAAATTAAATCTAAGGTCCTCCATGGCTGCCCACAGTTAGTAGGCTAAGGACATCCCTCAGTCCTTATAATCCAGCACTTACTGCTTTGCAACCTCTAGCTTCTCACAGTTATCTGCCTTCATGCAGGTCCAAGGGCACCTTCCAAGTCCACTGCATTCACTCTCATCTATACCTTTACTTGCATGTCACCCTCTGTCCAGAATACCCGTGACCCTTCTCCCAAGATCTCCATCTTCAGCCAGGGTATTCTCCATCAAGCAAGCGTCTATGCCCAGAATATTCAGGAATGACTGCCTTCTCTCCCCAACTCAATCAAAAAGTCTTTGAGGACGGGGCTGCCCTGCCCAATTTTCCCTTTCTCTTCCCTTTTTCTTCTTCCTTTTCTCTTTAGCAAGCTGCTTGCTGGGAAGTGTCTCATGAGCAGCTTTCATGGTCAGCTGTGGGCACTGGAGCACAACTGAGGCACTGGACACTATCCTTGCCTGCTTGTCATGACTGAGGGTCTTGTCATGAGGGCACAGTACTTAACAGATGCTCAGATGCCACTGGACCCTGATGGCCTTCCCCTGGAGGGTGTCATTTCTCCAAACAGGCCACGGGTAATCACAGATCAGTGGAGGTGCACTGGAAGGCAGGGATGCTTCTAGAGTGCTTTCTAAACATGAAGCAGTGGCTCAATGGCCAAGCTTCAGATAGCACACTTTTGGGCAACACATTAAGACCCAGGGTCCCAACTCAGACCCATTTTCAGTATCAGCTTGTTGACACTCAGATACTTGGAAGCTGGTGCACTTCCTCCATCCTATCACTGAGTCTGCCACACCCATGGCTGAGGGCCAGGGCTGCCTGTTGTAAGCAATTCCCCTGCTGTCCCCCATGAGCCACATCCTGTAGGTTCCCCTGCTTGCCAATTTTCCATCTGGGTAGGGAAGACAGGACAGGAGTATATGGGATGGGTCACTTGTAGCTTGCTCCCTCTTGGCCTCTCCAACACTTCTTAAAGATTCATCCTTACATATTCCAGCTCTTACTGGGTTCTAGAAATGACATCTCCCAGCCCTGTACCTTAGCCCTGAAGGTTGGAAGGAGGTACTGCTGGTCTCTGGCTGCTTCAATGTCCACTGTTGCCTCCCTTGCCTCTGTCCTTGATGAATGTCTCCATTTGAATTATTTGAGTTCAATGACAGAAAATTCCTGAGCTTTTTGCAAAAACCTCACCAGACATCAGAGTTCCTCAATCTGAATAGTGATGGCACATCAAGGGCAGGACACTATCTGCTTAGGGTTCTAGGCACTGATACCCCCACTCTACATACACAGGATACTCTGAATTCATGCAGAGGGCCTCCTGGGGCCCAAGACATCCCAGAACTCTGTCTGCTTCTCCAGGGTTAATTGGAAATGCCCAGTTGGAGGTATGTATGGCAGCCAAAGTGTACACGCATTGGCAGGCTCTGGTGGAAAAAAGAAAGAACTGACTTTCACTTGTGCCACTACCTCTCTTCCACCTTAGTCTCCACATGAGGTCTCTCATGTAATGCAAACCCATCTTTGGAAAATAACTTTGATATGAATGTCCACGATTGTTAGCATTTCATTAGTTTAGCCTTCCCAGTGGTACTGGCATTTTAAAAGGAGTGTTAACTTATAGGCACACCTGAGTCTCACTGCTTGGATTGCAACTCATTTAGTCACTTTCTAGCCCTGAGGCTGAGTAATGCTCAAGTTCTCTATAATATGAAAAGTGGGGGTAATAGTAAAACTTATCACACAAGATCATCACAAGGTCATGATTTCAAGAAAGTCTCAATGCCAGTTCCTGTCACACGAGTGCTCAATGATGGCTGACCATCATGAAGTTGTTTCATTATCTACATGGAAGGTCTTTGGGATTAGAAGGGGCCTTCCTAGACACATAAACTGCCACCCAGGAAGACTGTCAGGGAGACTGTTTCTGGCCATATCACTGGGCCACTAAACAGGGTGCCATCCAACACTGCTCATCCCTTCTAGGGAGTTTCTTTCATGCCAGTCTGGAGAAGTTCCCCACATGTGTGGGTTGCCTCCTCTGGTACTTCCCCAAGGTATTCCAGAGAACTGGAATCAAACGGAACCTTAGCCAGGCCTGCTTGGTCACTGGTTCAAGACCTCAGCCTCTCATTTGCCAAGCATGGGCCTTTTCCTTCAACCTGCTCCATCAGGACCCATACCTTCGTACTCCTAGGAGGTGGAGGGTGACAGGAAGTGGCTCAGACAAAGCAGAGAATGAGTCCCTCTGCTGTGAGCCAGTGAATATCAGGCATGAAGTGGGTTTCAGGCAACCCCTGCTGCTTGGAGCTGAGAGGCACCTTATTTTTGGAGAGTCCTGAAAACTGCTGCAGAGAGTCAAACAATGCTCTCCTCTCAAACCTTTCTTGCCTTTCCCTCTGTCACCACATCTGTGTGGCTTAACACAAAGCAAGCAGTTGAAACATCTGACCTCTGGCACATGACAAGCCTCTCTAGGGACTCCCATTCTGAGGAAGCTCTGTAGCACTTGGGCCTCTCACCGTGGTAGGCACACCCTTTGCAAAGCAGAAGGTGACATTTCTCGAGTGCACATGTAGGGGCCTTTTGTTTTTTTTATTTTCCAAAAAGGCTCCCCATCAGTGCCTTGGGGAAACCCAGAGCTGACCAACAAAAGGCAGACCTGCTTACCAGAAAGTACAGTTCCTGTTTGTGCTAGTCTGGGCACTTCTGGGGGTGGGTGCATGGGGCCAGAGGGAAGGCAATCAGCAACAAGTGAATATTCAGGGAAAAGAGGGGCAAACACCGTGTTGATGGCGAACACCACATTGATGGCAACATTCCATTCATACATGTCACTTGTTACTAATGTGTGTCCTGGAGAACTGAGCAGCTAAGTGGGAAGACCACAGTAAGCTGACATGGTCTCCTTGGGTCAAGGTGGGCAAATGGGCAAATGATGAGATCAGCACTGTTTCCAAAAGCTATCTTAAACTACATCATTCCTAGAAGAAACTGTTAATCGTAAAAAAGTCAATCCCTCCCCCGATTCTCACCTAGTTTTCTTAAACAGGGCTTTGCCCAAAGGATGCCATCCAAAAAGTCTTTTCTATTAAACCTACTAAAGTCAACTCCGCATTCAATTAGAATATTGAGAAGCCAAGTACTTTCAATCATCTGTTAAAATAGCTCTTTTAACAACGACTCTAATTAACTGAACTAGAAGCTTCAGGAACTACTAACTCTTTATGATCAACAGTTTGCATAGAGGTCTACAGCCAAAATAAACCAAAACTTGCAGATGTTCAAATATGTACTGGTAATTCTTAGCCCCTGATGGAAAGAGACACAGACATAGCATTTGCAACCTTTAGTCAGATGCTTAGTAAGGTGGTTAAGCCTAAACTGCAAAATAGAACACTAATTTTGATACTAATTACAATAATTGTGTCCAGTTATTATAGTCACAGGTCTCAAAATCTCTAGGGTGAGTAGGAAAATAAAAGCCAAGTGTCAAGACCTCTCTGCATGATGAAAAACAGCCAGTGTGTTACATGATTCCAAGCATTTTACAGTCATGATGAGTCTCAGGCCTGGGAGAGAAGAGATGGACATGCTTAAGCCTCCAGCAACAAGTCAAAGGCAGTTTTTCTTCTTCTCAGTTTTTGCCTTTCTCTGGGCAATACAAAGGAAAGGGAAGAGGAACTTCCCTCTGAAGCCTTGGTAATTTCTTGTTAAGTACATATATAAATATAAGCATGTTGAAAGCACGTTCTTAATAAAATTATTAATAACTCAGAGTCAGGATGGGAGGAGTCATCTAGTGTGGGATCACAGGGCTTTGAGTGTGTGTTCCCTATTTTTATGATTAGAAGCTGGTTTGCAGAGTAGCCTTCATGACCAATGCCGATTGTGCAGCATGAGTTCTGATGTTTCCCTGGGCGCCCAGGTACCTGAGCTCAACACACCCCTTGATGCTGTACACATGATTCCCTTCAAGGTTAAGAATTTCTAAAACTAAAATTTATAAACAATAAAACACAGCTGTGTGTATGCACACACACACACAGGCACACCGACCACTCAAATTTATAGGTTATCTCTATGTGTGAGTCACATGAAATAGCTCCAGAAGCTGAAAATGGGGTTCCCTGTTGAGACAAAATCTAAAAAGCACCAGAACCCAATAAATTAAAGAGGCCACCAGTGGGAAGCCATCCTCATGGAAAAGCAAAAATGCTGTTGAGGACATGTGAGGACACTGAAGGTTAGTTAAGGTACTCTGAAAAACGAGACTTAAGCCAAGAATCATCCTGAGTAGAGAGAGGACATAAACAGGGTGGTCTGCCTAGCACCCAGGAAGGGCAGTATCAGGGAGCAAGCAGGAGCCCTGCTCAGCCTCGGGAGAGACTGGAGGATGGAAGAGGTGCTTTGGCAATAGCACTGTGATCAGGGAACACGCCAGGTCAGGACGCACCCTGCCCCAGGCTCTCAGCTCCATGTCCATGCTCACAGAACAATGCCTCATAACTGATTTGGCCTCCCAAAAATCTTTATTTTATGCTTCAAAAGATATTTTACTCCTTTAATTTTAAATATAGTCAGATATAATTGACATAAAACATGTAAGTTTAAGGTGTACAATGTGTTGATTTCTAAAAATCTTGATAATGACAGATGGCCTGCCTAGGGGATAAAATTAGTCTTCATAAAGCTAATGTCCTATCTTTCACAATAAATTAAGAGATTGGACATTTGACTTCTACATTAATTGTCACAAGTCTGGTTCCTGGGAGTCTGTTTTGGGTGCATGGACAATTTGAACTCAAAGCTGGGTCACACCCAGGGATGAGCCCTCTTAGAGGTCTAGCAGTCCCTGTGAATCTAACCTTGACATCGCGGAGCCTTCACACCATGATCACAGTGCAGAAAGATGCATGAACCAGGTAAGGAAGTGGGTCATTGGAAGCAAGATTCCAGAGAGTGGCAAGACTGCCAAACCTCTTCCACCTTCCGTCTGGCCCCAAGCCCTTTCCTTCTCTCTCCCCAACCTCCTTCAGGCAGTCCATTTTCCTCCTTGATTTCTCTTCATCTCCACACCAAGACCCTGTTCAGTGTGCCATCTTCTACCAGGTGTAAAAACTGCCTCCTGACTGGCCCTCACTGTGAACACCCCATTCTGCACCCACACATCAATCACAGCACCTGCTTGCCTGGTACATGCAGCAACCACCCCCTCCTCATACCCCCATCTGCAGAAAGGCATTCACACTGCTTACAAGGCTCCAAATTTGGGAATGAGCCCTGCAGGAGCTTGGTTAGCTGCATGGGCTTGTGTGAGAAGTACACCAGTTCCTGTACAGCAAGTAGGGAGCAAATGATAAAAGGTTGTGATAATAAATAGCCTGGATGACCAGGCCTTTGTTCATGTTTACAGCAGCTTTGTCAGCACCACTTGCCATGGCTGGCCACTTGCTATAGGTTCAGTCATACCTTGCTTTCTTGTGTCACCAGGCTTCTGCTTAGACTCCCCTTCCTCCCACTCTGCCCAGTGAATTCCAGCACACAGGCTTCAGGTCTCACATTAGGTATCACTTTTTCTGGATGGTTTCCTGAACACCACCACCTCCCTCACCCCAGAACTGGAATGGTGTTCCTCCATTCCTTTTCCCACACTTAGCACCAGGAGTGCCTATCTAGTCCTTAGCACCTGCTCTGTAATGGCCGATCTTCCCAACTGCCAACACCACCAAGTCTTAGAATCAGGATGTGTCTATGCTCGCTGCAGGAGCCCCACAGCGCCTGGTGTGATGAACACTCAGTGAATGCAGTGAGGTAAGCGCAGGTGGCCCAGTTAAGTCTCCTCCACTCTAGCCAGGATTCTGAGTTTCAGGCTAGAAAGGATCTGTGTGCAGAAATAAGTCACAGAAAGAAATAGTCTAAGAAAACTTCCCCAGGCCATGACCATACCATCTGAGAAGCCAAGGCCCCAGGGCAGCAGGACTTCTCTGTTCCACCTCTTAAGTGTGACCCCAAAACCTAGTCTAGTCTTGGATAGAGAAGGGGCCTCTCTGCCTCTAATATCTAAGCATGGTCAATACTATATGAACAGAAACATCTTGGGCCTCTCAGTTTGGGACAAGGGAGTGCTCAGAGGTACCTGTTATACCTAGGCAGGCCAGCTGAGTCAGAATAAACATCTTAATGCCCCAAACCGATCAGTGCCATATTGTCTCACACCTACCAGGGGCTGCTGCCAGAGTACCCCAACACAGCTCCCAGCTCTCCCCCAGCCCTTTGCCAGGATCTTCCAGGCATTAGAAACAGACACTTAGAACATATGGCAAGCCTGCCACCTACAGTTAAAGGACCCATGTATACCTACCTTCATTCAGTTCAAGTGAAACCTATCCTTGAAGCAAAAAGTTAAATTCCTCCCCGATAACCTCCCCCACTCCCCCCTAGATTTAGACAAGGAAAATTTAGAAAGTCCACTTGAATTACTCTTTGACCCAGTCTGTGAATATAGAATCAGAATACCTGCATTTAACAACACACAGTAAATGCTCATAGAGTACCCGGGCTGCTTCCCCATGGAAAATGCAGTTGTTCCAGGGGTGCAGACATTTAGTTCCCATGCTGTACATAAACACACAACTCTAATATCTGCATTTCTTGCTGCTCAAAGTGAGGATCAATCCTTTTCTCACGGAGACATTAATTCACTTTCCTAGTGTCTGCTGCACTAGCTCCTGGGGGAAGACAGCATTACTGCTACAGCAGTAGGCTCCAACCCAAACCTGCTTCGTGACCCTCACAGGCAGAAATGCAGGTGATGTCCAAGCCTCAACTAAGCAAGAACGCTCTGCACAGGGATAAATGTGGCTCAGTTGCCTTTTATTAACAAAAATGTGTAGTTGTTGGTAAATGCCACCACCGAAAACACAAACCATGGACAAAACACAGCGAGAGATATCCTCAGTTGGGAAATTGAAGAACACGAACAGGTTTACACAGCACAACCACCATCATGAGAAGCAGTCAGAATCACTAACGGTTATGGAAACATGGCAGCAGGCATTGAGACTGCTCTTTACAGGCATCAAAATCAAGGTTAAAGAAATAGCTGCAGCAGTGAAACTAAGGTAAAATATATTCTTTTGCTGAAGAGTATCCTTAGTTCTCAACATATAACACGATCACACATGTATTCAGTTAAAAAAAAAAACAACAAGTTTACAAATCACTTCTGGATACTTAAAATAAACTCTAGGTTACTTTTCTTTTTGGCAGCACCAGACTAAACTCTGTGGCTTTGCAATATTTCAGAAACTTCAGGTGCATTACAGTCTTCTGAGAAAGGCCCAGTACTTCAGAATTCCAGGTGTGGCTGTGGAGAAAGAACATTACTGGCAACAAATATTAAAACATTTCAATATCTGCAGGAATATATTTAGATGTTCTTAAGTGTACACACACTTAAGCACTCAAGCTGATATCTTAAATACTTGTCCAATGAACATATTTACATTTCTTTTTGGTTTAAGGGGGGAAAAACAGGCAAATTTTTCCATCTGCATATGAATAATTCGGTGACCGTGTTTCCCTTTCCAGAGGAGTGTGTGGAGTCAGGTGACTTCATTCTCCTGGTCCCCAACAGCTCATCTGTGACACATGCTCTAAAATGCATGGGACAACTGCTCTTCTTATTCAGGGGCTCTTTTTGTGGTGTGATCAGAGAAAGAGACTGCAACATCTTTTTAGGGAGAGGCGAGGATATTTTTTCATTCTGTGGCTCTGATTGCTTAAAGTATCTATGTGGGTATAAAGGCCTGCAGTACAGAACTGCTCACGGAGCACCAGGACGCCTGCTGCCCCAAACTGCAAACTGTGGCTGCTCTTCAGACTGCTGACCTGGGCCTGAATGTGGAATTTTACCCACTAGAAAACATTATTGGAGGCCAAATCAGAAACTTCAAATAGCTCAACAACACTGATGTTTTCCCCTTTGGCTTCAAAAGTAATCATGACTGAACATTTTCAACTATGAGGCTGAGTTGATTGGAATAATGAAAAAAATTTTTTCAAAAAACATTTAATGAGGTAGCTAAGATCAAATATCATATCCACGGCATACACAAAGGTGCCTAATAAGTGCTCAGGCATTTTATAATGTATTTTTCAATGGAAACTGCTACAATGCCTAATAAATGCTTTCTTTCCAATACCTAACAGTGCATGCAAACCTTCTGAAGAGGCCCCTTGCAGAGTGAGAACAGCAAGAGGTTGGGAGTGAAGCAGGAGGGGAGAGGAAGGGCACTCTGGGCACACAGCTTTGGCTGAATTGGTACTGCTCCCTGTGGAACTAAAATGCAGTTGGTACCAACAGAGAACAAATACCAAGTAGAACTTGGGGACCTAACGGGGTAAAAAGGGGGCCTTGACTTCAGGTGCAAGAAGCTAGGACCCGGGACACTTTCATTAAGGTCTAGGCAATGCTCAGAGCACTGGCCGCCCTCACCTTGAGGCCCCTGGAACCCTCCCTGGGAGGGAGTCTGGCCACCTGCTGCCATGCTGGGACCACTCCTGGTTCTGGGGAGGCTGCTGCTCTCAGCAGCTTGGCCTGCAGTTCTCACTGTGTGTTCATAGGCATGGGCTGCTTCTGGCTAAGCAGCATTTCAGATGTCAACTTTAAAGCCTTCCATTTGGAGTCTTGGACCAAGGGAAAGGTGGCAATACCAATCCTGGCAGGGTGGATTTTGTGACTGTTCCAGCATTGTTCGCATTCACATATACACTGACACATTCACACGTATGTGCACATGCACACAGGTGTGTGAAAATGTGGGAAGCAGGGCAGCCTCCAGACAGTACATCAAGTTTTAGGGAGACAGGAGTGGGCAGAGTGGAGACACCTGAGGCAAGGCTGGGGGAGGTCCTGGGACAGAGTCTGGATCCACCATCTTCGCCACCCTCCCTTCCTGCCCTCCAAGGCAAGGAGGCCACCAGCACACTAGGGCACCTGGTGGCAAGGCAGGCACCAGGTCGCAGCATTAGGTTTCCGTAGTATAGTTGCTGTAGGCCAGAGGAGGCAGGGCCTGCAAGCTGGTCCCCCTCCACATGCCAGGTTGGGCCTCCGTGCGCCCTTGCTCTTTATATTTACCCAGAATATTTCTGGCTTCTTCTGTATCCCTCAAGGGGTTCTCTCCATATTCTTCCTTCAGCCACTGCCGGTACTGAAGAAGTTGAAAAGAAAACCAAAATGTCACACACTCACCTGGATCTATGTAGACTTTTACATATTACTTAATGGTACAGGTTTTGCCACATATAAGCTGGGAAACAAATGGGCATTGGGCAACCAAAGCTCTGTGGTTGGCTAGACGGTAGCAAGAGGGAGAAATCACTGCTTCTTCAAGGTTTTGGCCTGAGAGATGAAAGCAAGCCAAACCAAGAAAACAGCACTTGCCCCAAAGGAAGAGAAACGCAGCTAACATGGGGCCTAGGAAGATGGTAAAGGGTAATGTCCTATGGCTGCAGCTGGTGCACAGGAACCAGTGAGGGTTTCAATGTGTGATGCAGCCAAGGCATCCTTGGACCAGATGTCCTCTGGGGGTCTCTCCAACTTCAACCTCCATGCTTCTGGGAGTGTACAGAAAGACTGAGGCATCTTCCCAGGGTCTGCTGCCTACATCACCAAAGTCCCCTAAGAATGGTTACCTGATGGACTTCACGCTTCTCAAACTCCTGCAGCTGCCTCTGGAAGCCCAGGTTGGGGTTAGCACAGGACCTCCCAGCACGCACAGTGTGCAGGGCATCTTCCCAGCCAAAGTCAGTGACAGTCATGATGTACGCGGTCACCAGAGTCACACTCCTGGAGACACCAGCCAGGCTGTAGGTCCAAGAGAATGCCACATGGGGAAGGAAGATTTAGGATCCGCAAGTCTAGCTTCTGATCCACTTGGAACAAGGAATTCTGTGGACCTCATTTTAGAAAGTCTTCCTGTTTTGGGTTATGAGTGGACAGCAAGCCAGTATGTTACTTGGAAATTATTCAGAAACATACAAGGGTCTCTTTATTACACTAGAATCTCAAGCATTCTAGAGCCATGGATAGCTCTAGTGCATTAGCTTCATTTTTTATAGATTTTCTGCTGGCTATAGCTCTGGACACTTCAGTGTTATGATTATCACCCTCTTCAGATAGTTCCCATTTTCCCAGACAGACAAAATAACTAAAGCACATCAAAGGAACTTGAGGGGTCTGGCATCCACACAAGAAATCCATTTTCAACCTACAGAAGTTTAGAAGGCTTTACATGTTTTTTAAAAATCTGGCTTTCTTAGATTGTAAGGGTTAATTCTATAACTTAAAAATCCCATTAAATACAGAAGCCCTAATTAAATAGTTTGTGGTCTTCTTGACACAATTATGCAGAGCACCTGAGAGGACACAATGCACATGTGCTCTGACACTCAGAGTCAGTATGCATACTCTGCAGGCAATATGGTCACCTATCTCTAGCAGGCTGAGTAAGGGGACCAATTTAAAATCATATGCAAACTAAGCTAGTCACAGAAAGGTTGAGCTGCATCAGACTTAAGAGTGTTCTAGCAATGGTTTATGATGGGGAAGTTTAGCAAATTTCTCATTTTCAGAAAAGCCTATTTTCAGATTTTCACAACTGTATGAAATACAATCTCCTAGAATATCAGACTTACACATACTTAAATAATAAATAATAATAATATACTAATATTATACTCATAACACTAATAACCACTTTCAAGTAGTGGCTCTTTCCGAAGGATTATGTCAACAAAAATGACAGCTTTTAAAAAATACCTCCTCTTGAGTTGAGGAAGCTCTCATTCCCCAGTATCCCTAGAAAGCCTGGTACAGGAGTTCAAAACTCCCCTTAAAGGGCTCCAACTATATACCCCCCCAAGTGCTTTAAAGCAAATATAAATAATGTTACAAAATCCACCATTTGTATTTATAACATGGCCTACTCTTTTTAAAAGTAAAATAAATGACCACACTATTTCAAGAACTTTATAAAACTGCAAAACACCCATCTGAAAGCAATCAAACCACTTAGTGTCCCCACTGCCCCAACTCTCCTGAGTGACTCCTCTGGACATCATGTGATGGATCTCCACCCCCACCCCCTCTTCCTGACAGGTCTGCCACCAACCTGAGCAGCAACATTCTCAGGAGTCACCACTTTGTATTTCCAATAGAAACTTCTCTGGGGGAAACTCAACAGATTGCTAATTAATACCAAGCCTCATTCAAGACAGAGAGGGGACATGTTCAGCCTGCCCTTTGACAGCAGAGCTCTGGTTCTGGAACACTGGCAGCTGGTTCCCTACACAAACCAGTTATGTTATTAGAGTGAATATGAGGTAATATACATGAGGGCTGATACTCATCGAGAGCTCAATATGTGCCAGGTTCAGTGCTAAGAGCTTCGTGTGTGCTGTATTTGTGTTATGTGTGTTATAACCGTTCATTGCACAGTGTGTATATGCACCTATGCATACATATACATCCACAGGTGGACAGCTGTATATAAACTGTTTAATTCTAAGAGTCTTTTCAGATCCTTTCAAAGCAAAGTGGTAAGCCAAACACACATAAAAAACCCCAATCTATAAATGGAGATAAATAGTCATTTTGGTGTTACAGTAACACAATGCTAAACATGCACATGTGCAATCAAAACTCTTCAGAAAGAAACTGTCTTGAAAGACCACTGAAGTTTCGGGAATGAGCTTACAAATATGTATCCTTTGCAGGAGGCTATTCTGATGAAATATTAGAGATAAGCTAAAAAGGGAGTTTCTGTTGTCCAGTAACCTTGACAGTCCCTACAGAAATCCTAACTGTGAAAATAAAAATCCTCAGTTAGAATGAAATTTTGGGTTCTCTTTCAACAAAGGCAAACAACATCCATCAAGCAGGTGGGGGTCAGATGGGATTTATGTTTGAGACTTATAGGGCAGAGAAAACTATTTGGAGATGAAATAATTAATCACACAGAAAGACACTTGATGAGAATCCAAGCTGAGTAGAGCATGCTAAGCTGTAACTAGGCAGGAGGCATACTTACCAGTGCACAAGACAGCCCTCTCCCCTAAGCCGGCACTCGTGAATGAATTTAATACTTTCTTTGAAATGTCTTGTCCTGAGGGGAGAAAAAAAGAGAGAAGTAACATCTGTCTACTCAACACATGATGAAAAGAAAAATCCACCTGAGGTTTGTTAGAAAGGTCTCAGTGCCCCACAGCTTCCCACAGGTCACACTGTCTGGGTCCGGAGCAGCCTGTGTTAGAATCCATCACACACAATGCTCAGGCCTGGGGAGGACTGCTGGCTTCTGGGCTTGTTAGAATTTCTCTGCAAGGAATTCCTAAAATACACAGTTGCCACTGACTGGTGGCTGTGGTTGGGTGATTTCTGCCCAGTTGCAGCCTGGCCACCCCATAGCCATTCTCATGAGGGAGGTGCCCATATCATGCAGGCCCCCCAGGTCCTAAAAGCTAGTTTATTTCTGACAATCTGAAAAACCTAGTAATACTCTTCTACAATGGCCTCCCTTGAGTGTGGTAGGTCCTATTTGCATGCAATAGAAGAGCTGTGTAGAAATGCCAATTTCAGTTCTAATATCTGCATAGCAGTTTAGTGGCCATGTGGCCTTGGCAAGTCATGTGGCTTCCTTTAACCTCAGCTGTAAAGTGTGAATAATGTTTTATGTGCTAATATGCTTTTATAGACTCTCAAGTCCTCCACAATGATAAAACAAGGATCCTCACTTCTTTTGCCCCTTAGCTTTGCTACTAACATTCCTCCTGCTACTCATTCATTCATTTGAGTGCCCCAGCTCCATTCCAAGTTTGGACTGTTGGTGGTTTAAACACATTTACTCTGAAAGGACCTACAGAGTTAAATGCTTTTCAATGTCCTCTCTCTTGAGAGGACATTGCTCCTCTCTCTCTTGCTTATAAAGCAAACAAAACATCTGAAATTGCCCATGGACTAAATTCATGTCCCCGTAAGCTCTGACTGAGTACTGACTATTTACTAGGGATGAGGATGATATAATTTCTAACCACACAAACTAGGTCTACTGTCTCATGAAGGATGACAGGACAAATGAGCTTAATAAGAATGGGAAATTAAGGTGTGATATAATAAACTCAGCCAGGTACTGACTACAGAGGAAAGTTACTAAACTAAATGTAGATGCCCAGATGAAAAAGGACAGAAGACAATAGGGAAACTACAAAAGTGTTTGTAGGCACACACATTCTACAACCAAACACAAGGCACAATGTTGCCATGTGTGGAAAGTCCTCAGGTCCTATCCAAGGACTCGAGTAGCTCATCTGAGATTTCTAACTACCAGAGCATTGCAAGATAGGCTTTTGTTAAACTTCCCAGGGACAAATGCTCCCAGATATAAATTTACAAAGTGACTCAGGGCACTGCAACTCTACTCCCAAAGACTAGCTTGCTATAGAGCAAGCAAGAAAAGGTTCCTATTGTAATCCTGACATCTGAAGTGTTAGTACCTAAAGGGTCCTCAGAGCCAGGGTGTAGAGCAGTGAAGCTGAGTGGAAGGGGTGGGTGCTGCGGGTAATGAGACCAGCAGGAGCCCAGCCTAAAGGCAAGGTACAGCAGCAGGAGTGAGGGGGCAGGGCTCAGTTTCCCATCTCTCAAACAAAACCAGCAATCAGGAGTTTGCAGTGAACTCTTCTGACTTTGAAGTATTAGAACTGTGGCAGAGCATTTTCAGTTGCACTGATTTTATTTGGGCCAGCAAAGTGCCTAGTTCCTCAGAATATCTCATCTTCCTTCCAGTTCTGGCCACAAAGAAGTAAAGGAAAGCTTATGGTGGGGAATTCTGGGAACGTTTTCCCTTCCATATAAAAGGAAAATTATGTGTCTTTGCCCCAGGCTTCCTGACAGGGCACTGGAAGTGAGTACCATAAGACACCTGTAACCACAGGTGACAGGCCCTAGAGGTGGAAGAGTAGCAGGCTGGAAAGGGGGACATCAGAAAGCTGCTGCCCAGGCCTGGAAACCCCACCTTCAGGCTTCTTGGTCAAGAGAGTTAAGTAAATAAATATCTTTATAATTTAAAACACTGTCAATCAGTTATTCTGTTACTTACAGCCAAATACAATCTTCCTAAATATCAGCAACTACTTCAACAGTTTTAAAAACACTGAGCCAAGTCTTCTGGCTTAGGAGTGTTCTCAGGACACTGCTAAGGCCACCAGTGATATAAGTGTTGTTGTGGCAGTCACCAAGATCTTGCAAAGATGACAGATGAACCCTTTTATTGAAACTTCGGAATGAAAACCTCTTCTTAAATCCTGTTTTTACACCTGCATGTTCCAATACACATGCACAAAGGAACCCAGGTCTTAAATATTGTGGGGTGTACCTGGGTTCAAGAGTCAGCCTTGTCACATCTCAGAATAAGAGAGTGAGGAGGATGTAGGTGTGGTCAGCAGGGCGACATCCAAACTTGCCAGAGCCCAGAGGAAGTGTGTGAAGGATCTGAGGAGCCAAGGGTGTGCCCCTCCTCTGCCCTCAATAGCCCTTTATTCTTTCAGCTCTGTCTGTATCAAGTATTAAGTGTAGGGCAAACTCATGGATGGCTCCTGTGCATAAATGCAGAGCCCCAGGGCACCTGTAAAAGGGCCCCTCACAGCCCTGGCCCAGGAGCACAGTGATGCCAATCAAGGGCCTGCTCAGAGTCCTGCTATGAAACTTGCTGATGACCACATTAGGCACAAGGCCGTGCCAGGAAGACATTCCTAGAAATGCCTTTTCTAAGAAGAACCAGGAGGCAGGAGGGCTTATGCCTGCTTTGGTGTGCTGTAGGGAGGGGGGGTTTATTTCCAGGGAAGCTAATGACATAAGCCTAAGCCCTGGTCATTAAACTCCCTCCTCCACAGTGGGAAATACCCGCGACTCCGGTCCTGACATTGCTCAACCCTCCAGTGTGAAGCAGAAGCACAATGTGAAGTACCATCCCACCACAAGCTGTTTCAATAAACACAGGTTCCCTATTCCTGCTCTTCACTTTGTACCTTTACTTCCACACACAGACATGGGAGTTCTTCTGCCCTAGGAAAGCCAGCTGTGCTAACCCAGAAGGAAAGGACAGCCTACACATCCTTTCCTACTTAAACTCAGCCTACACAAACTCACCCAATATGACTGCTGCTGCTGACAGCCCCGAGGGAACACCCTGGGACAGGAAGATGGACACTTTAGCTGAGAAATGGCCTCATGGGGTTCAGAAAACTGCTGGCAGCTGCCACTGTCCATGACCCTTCCTCTTCTTCTTCCTCAGTTTGTGCTGGGCCTCCCTGTCAACCAGTACATCCCCAACTCCTCCTTCTCTCTGCCCACAGGCCAAGAACTAGAACCAGGCAAGTTTTGCTGACCCTCAGAGAGCTCACAGAAAATATGGCAGATGGATCTAGCAAGGCCACACCATACAGTGTTCATTTGTTGAGGCTGAACAATTTCTTCATACCCTAAGACTACAATGCTTGGTTGCTATGACCCCCACTGTGGGAAATTAGGCAGCCCTGCCCTGTTGAGGACTCTGCTTGTGTGAACAAAAGCCCAGAGATTCCTCCAAGCATGGGATTGGTGCTTGAATGGTGGCTGGGATTAATCTTAGCCAGCTGAACTGAGAGCCAGGCCATAGGATCCAGAGAGCCTCTCCTTCCCCTCAACAGAGTATGAATGTGTGAATGCACATACGTGTGCATATCTGTATGAAAGCGAAGAAGAAAAAATAGGAAAGGCAAGCACCCTTATATTTTCTTTTCCTCAGAAAGGAATGCTTAAAAAAAAATGCAGCAAATGGGTGACGTGTCCGATCTGGCCCCAAGCCGTAGCAGGTGAGCTCAGATCAGACATCTGCTTCCTTCTGAGGCAAAATCAGCTCAGGACCCTCAGGTCCTGCCGGAGCCCTCTCCAGCTGGAACACTGTCCAGGAAGCTCTCACCCCAACCAGAAGCAAGCAGGAAGGAACATTATCGACCCACACAGACACTGGTAGGACTTTTTTCTCAGTGTACTGCATTAAACACTTATGAATCCACACTTATATCAGTGATTCTCCAACTTTTGTATTTCCTGTACTGTCAACATTTAAAAAAATGAGAAATGTGTATACCATATTTTTTAAAAATTATTTTTATTATAAATTTCAATTGTACATGACATCTGTATGTACTACAAAGTGATCACCCCTAAAAAGTCTAGTTACAATCCATGATGATATAATTGACTCCCCTTCCCTCCTCTCACCCATCTCCCACCCCATTTCCATCTAGTAACCACCAATCTGCTATCTGTACCTATGAGTTTGTTTGGGCTTTGTCTGTTTGTTCATTTTTTTTTTGTTTTTTAGATTCCACATGTAAGTGAAATCATATGGTATTTGTCTTCCTCCTTCTAACTTATATCACTTAGCATAATATACTCTAGGTCCACCCATGTTGTCCCAAGTGGCAAGGTGTCATTTTTTTTATTGGTGAGTAATATCCCTTTGAATATAAATGCCACATCTTCTTTATCCACTCATCTATTGATGGACACTTGGGTTGCTTCCATATCTTGGCTACTGCAAATAATGTTGCAGTAAATATAGGGGTGCATATATCTTTTTGAATTAGTGTTTCCATATTCTTTGGATGAATACCCAGAAGTAGAATTGCTGGGTCTTAAGGTAGCTCTATTCTTAATCTTTTGAGGAACCTCTACACTATTTTCCATAGTGGTTGTACCAATTTACAATCATACCATCAGTATACAAGGGTTCCCTTTCCTCCACATCCTCCCCAGCACTTGTTATTTATTGTTTTTTTGATAGTAGCCATTCTAACAGGTGTAAGGTGATATCCCATTGTGGTTTTGGTTTATATTTCTCAAACAATTAGTGATGTTGAACATTTTTTCATGTACCCATTAGCTATTTGTATGTCTTCTTTGGAAAGATGTCTATACAGATCCTCTGCCCATTTTTCAATCAGGTTGTTTGTACCTTACTTTTCATTCTGGCAGGTAAGGTTATTTTAAAAACAAACTAAAAACAAAAAAACCTTCTGTACCATCTAGTACAAAATCATTTCACAAAGAAAAACTAAAGAATCAAAACTAAAGAATCTAGGAAGACATAGTCTAAGACTAAAACATAGTTCAAGTTAAATAAGGTAAGTCTTATAAAAAGCACAATACACATTTTCCACATATTTCTCATTTCTATAGACTACAGTAAAGTCCTTAGGAGTTTGTGTGTGAGCATGTGTGTCTATGTTCTCAGGTGCATATGCACATGTGTGTGCATCTGTCTGGAAGGGCTGCCAAGGGATACCTAGCTTTGATCTTGCAAAATTGCTTTCTAAATAATGAAAATAAAGAAAAATGTAAGTAAGTGAGTATAAATGATATTAACTAAACTAAAAAAAATACAAAAAGACAGAAAGGTAGAATAAGGCAACACAATTTTACTGACATTTAAATCTTTGTATTACTAATGCCTCTTCTCCTCACAAAAACCTCAAGAAGTTTGGAGATCTGTTTGATTCTCAAACCACTGAATGTCACAAAGACTCTACTGTAGTGATGTAATGCTACCGACTCCACAGAACAGACCAAACTCCCCTGAACTTGACAGAAAGAGAAGATGAAGAAACAATAATTATTTCCTCAATGATGTCTAAACACAAAATACCAACTTAATAAACATTAACATAAGAAAGAACTCATGGACATGGATAATAGTGTGGTTGGTGATTATAGGGTAAAGGGGATTAGGTGAAAGTGGAAGAGGGTATAAAGGGGATAAATGGTAATGAAAAATAAAATAAAAAATAGGCAATTAAAATAATAATAAAAGGTAAAAAAAGTGTCAAAAAGAATGTGACAAAATAAGCTATTATACATTTCACAATTCACCATCAAAGTACATTAATACTCCTTACTTGATTGAATACACAGATAATATAATCTTACTTTTGGAGATGCTTAGTGTTCATAAAAACACTTTTAGTTATCTCACCTAATAAATACTATAACAATTGTGTGAGATAGGTATTTTACAGTGAGAGAAGTATGATTAAAGTAATTTGCCTAAGAAAACACAGAGAGAAAGCAAAGACAAATATTTGTAAAGCCTTAATTCATCAACCACCCCACAATGGCCACTTGGAGAACACGCAGTGTGTGCGTTTGATATAAACTCCAGGATATCTCTAACTGTGACAAATTATGCAAAACAGGCAGCTGGGGTATGGGGGGTAATTACAATCATGAAAACTTGAACTTTCATGTTTCCTACTTTGCAAGCCAAGGTAGTTAGGGGAACTGAGCTGAAATTTTAATGTGTTAATGTTATCTCAAACCAGTTTTCTGCATATTAAGTTCTTGCAAGATCAGACAGGGAGTTTGTGAGTATTAAGGTCAGAACAGAAAATTGACCTTTCTGGGCAGTTAGTTTGCAGCAACTGAATGCCACGTGAAAGCAGTTAGTCTCAAAAGGTCCCTAACCTCTCACTAAACATACTTAGCAAGAATTCCTGTTGTTATAGAAATTTGTGGGTAAAGAGTTAGGCTATAAAATCTTAAATTATAACCAAAGTTGGAAACAATTTTAAAAATCTATAAGTTTAAAACAGTAAGCAATACAATTTTCTAGAATTTATTCTGTCATTAAATATAGGCATTCACATTAGACTAAAGAACTGCTAGTGTTAACTGGCTACCCAGAGTGCATTTTCCAAGTGATAAACGTAATTCCTCTCTCTTTTGTTAACAACAGCACTAAGAACATTTGTCTATAGAGCTCCCACACTGATTGATGATACAGAAATGAAGGTTCATCTCAGCTTTCATATGTTTCTAATATTTACAGGCTGCATGAAATGAGGCAGGTCCTAAACAGAGTCAAGTGTTCTGTCTGACAACATTAAATTAATCATCTGAATATATTTTGAAAGCATGCTCACCACTAGAAAGCATGTTATGAAATGTTTATAACATGTAAAGAGAAACTCAAGCTACTTCATAGGTTGTCTCAACATACTAGGCACACTCAAAGTTCAAACTTAACTCCATAATCTCCATATAACTTCAGTAGAGCAAGAAATACTTACAGAGTCACAGACATTTATATGCCCAAAGCCTTTCTATGCATAAGATTTGCTATTACTAAGGATTTAAAAATAAAAATCCCCCCAAAGAATCACACAAGTGCCTGTGAGCATAACTTCCACAGCAGAGAGCCAGTTTTCCTGCCTTCCAGGAGCTGTGGTCTGACTTCCCTTTCCAACTGAAATAGAGGTTGCAGTCTCTTAAGACTTCACTCCAAAGAGCAGCAGTGGTGCATTCTTTGCACAGTTCTGCCATCAGCCCCAAGCATGGATGCTGCAGTAACTTCCTGTTGGAATCCCACACTGGATCCCACACTGCACTTTCATCCAGGTACAAAGAAAGGGTTAAAAAGGTAAGCTACACATTTTAATAACATCTCTATACATATTTGAGACAGATGAGAACTAACTCAAATCTCATGGGTTAGCCTCTGGCACCAAAGTGACTGGGGTCAGGCTGATTTTGCCAGATCTAAAATGACCCCTGAGACACTGGAGCTCAGAGAAGTGGCTGCTGCACCCTCTGGCACCTGGTCCTTCCACATAGACATACCTTCTTTCAACTACCTTTTCTACAACTCTCAAGATACACTAATACACTAATTTTCAAAAGTGCTTAGAGTTCATACAAAACATTTTCACATACATGATCTCATCTCCAAAAATCCTGAAGGCAGGCCTTTTTCAGATGAAAGAATTGAGGTTTAGATGGGTTAAAATGACTTAGCCAAGAAATATGAAACTGGTTTTAAATGTGAGATATCTAATTCTAGGTGTATTGCTCCCTCGTCCATAGCATAGGAACATTCAATGCTCAATCTTCATTTAGTAAGTCAGGGTCACTGCCCTGGCAAGCACAGTGCTTGGCTCCTCATAGGCTGACAAGTCCTGGGGACAGCTCAAGCACAAGTAGGTAGTCATCTGCCCTGACAATGCCCAGAATGATCACCAATCAGGTATTGACAAATTCAACAGTATGTCAGAATCTCAGTTTGTGATAAGAGCAAAGCAACTATTCTAAAAATAGCCATCAAAACACAGGCAGAAGATTGCTGTGGCCTTCAGAGAAAGGCAGAGACTCACTTCCTTCCGTACACAACATGCCCTCCCAACCACTTCTGTTTCTTGACACGACTAGTAACCAAGGAAGTTCTCTAAAGCTTCTTCCCTTCCTTCCAGATCTAGGCTTCTATTGTTTTCCTAGTAATCAGTAAAATCCTTTCTCCAACAATCTTAAAGATCGACTTTTCCCGTGAAACATGGACAGTCACTGTGAAAACACAAGTAGGACATATTTGCCTCCACTTTCAACCTGCTCTTGCCCTTTCCTGGTCTAACTATATACCATCTGTCCCCCTGATCAATCCTCACCCTTCTCTACACCAATCCGTCTGACACTGGCCCCATTTTCTTTTTTGACAAACAGGTAGATCCCACAAAATTATTGAATAACCTATGGCTTCTCTTCTCTGCAGCAGTGAAAAATCAATGTTCCAATTTGATAGCTTTCAGAGAGGCTGGATACTTGGGATACTCCACATAAGGATGCATAGTCTATACTTCTGATATGTAGGATTTGTAGGCAACAGAACTTGAGGATCATGAAGAATGAATCCTGACAAGCCTATAGACTCTCAAATTCACAAACACCTTCATAGCTTATAACTTCCCTGATAAAAAAGCAGTAATATGTAATTGTAGGAGGGTCACTGTGTCTGTCCTCCAATAACAGCACAAGGCTGCCTGAGAAGCAGAGGTTGAGGTCTGTGGGCGCACTGAATGGCTAAATACTTTACCTCTGTCCCCAAACTCTCAGCCTGCAAAGTTCAACTCCATGCTTCTGTATACTTTAGTCTACTCTACATCATGATCTTTCTGGGTCACTTCTGAAAACTGAAGAGTGTGAATGTTGGAGCTGTAACTGCTGTGGGTCTCCAGAGACCCGTCTCCCATTATAACAAAGTATAATCCTATGTGTCTCCATACAATTTCTGTGACCTGGAAAAGATGGCAATTACAAATTTTTCTTTAGAGGAACAAAA
The DNA here is from genome assembly GCA_004027475.1 of Anoura caudifer. Lineage (NCBI taxonomy): Eukaryota > Metazoa > Chordata > Mammalia > Chiroptera > Phyllostomidae > Anoura > Anoura caudifer. The sequence continues at coordinate 140,799 of PVKU01003710.1, forward strand.
TGATGTCAAAGATGTATTCAGCTGTGAAGAAACAGAGGCATGGACTTTGCTCAACCAGAAAGATCTAGTCACTCCAACTCAGACAGGCTTTAGAAGTATGCTGTTCCACTTAGTGGCCCCCAGCCACATGGGGCTGTTGAGTACTTGAAATAAAGCTGATCCAAACTGAGGTGTGCTGGAAGTGTAAAATTAGCTAATCTGATTTTAAAGACTTAGCATGAAAAAAGGGATGTAAAATATCTCATTTAAAAAAAAAATGAGCACAAGGTTGAAATGATAGTATTTTGGATACATTGGGTTAAACAAAACATATTACTAAAATTATTGCCACATATTTCCTTTTCATGTTTCCAAATGTGCCTCCTAGAAAATTAAAAATGACATATATGACCTTCATTTGATGCTTATATTCTATTTCTATTGGACAGTCCTGCTTTAGACAAAACCTAACAGCTTCTCCAATGGTTTGCTTGTAGAGAAAGGATGAATGTGCTAAAGGATTGGTTTGAGGTACTCTTTGTAAACATTAGACTCTTCTCAACAGACATTCCATTGGTTAATGTAGAGCAAAAGGACGTGGAAAAAGAAGCATGTCTCCAAGCTCTGTCCACCTCGGTAACACAGACCTCTGTGGACCTCATGATCTCTGCTGTGAGGCAGCAGCAGTGCATGGCAGCAAGAGTCTCATTGGCGCCAATGGCTTCACTTTCTTTTACTTATTTGACTTTACAGTCCTTTATTCATTTATAATATAATAATATAAATGAATATTTATTTATTCATTTATAATAACAGGAAAAAAACAACTTACAGGTTCTGAGATGGTGAATCCGCTGCTGGAATGCACAGGTATTTAACCCCCTGTAGAATGATAAAAAATAAAATAAAAAGATGATACCCAGTATAGGAAAATATTTAAAGGAACTATTTACTCAGGTCAAAAAAAATAAAAAATAAAAAGGAGAAGTTTTTCACTTATCTTTTGTTGCCAAGGAACTGGAGAAAAACTCTTTGATTAAGGTTCCTGGTTATTTCCCATGAGCATGTGTACAAATATTCATGCTCCAGTTTGGAAACAGCTTGTAGACATGGCACATCAAAAAGTGAAATAACTGAGTCCTTTCCAGTAAGTGTTAACAAGTGTCAAAACTATCACCTCAAGTTCCTGGTTCACATATTTCACATTTTTAATCTATTTCATTTAGAATCCAGTTAGTAAAAACCTTAGCATGATATCAACAATTATAACATTATGTTACAGTTTTCTAAATCAAATCTTAGTGTGAGGAGAATTACAATTTCACTGATGCACTTGGGGCTTCTACACATTGAAAATGTGATTTATTTTGCTTCCTTTCTAGAAAAGTAGAAGTTTATTTACTAAACAAATATGTTTTTTAAAAAAGAATGGACAGTTTGAAAAAAACAAACTTCATATAATTCTCTATAAAAATGTACAAAAATGTAGTTTTCTATAAAAATGCATAAAATATTTATGTAAATTCATGTTGTATAAAAATCACACTAACTTTGAGTTTTATTAAAAACCTGTTTCTTCTTCACAAGTACTTAAAGTATAGTTTAAAAGTTCTTCAATGTCAAGTAAAAATACAAACCCCAGAAATCTCAGCAACCTTTGCAAAAGAATATGGATTCACAAAGACTTTGATGAACGGTTTTAAATCACTCCTCTCTTGGTAGCCTAACCTTAAAATCTTGCCACCATATCATGGATGGTAAGTGTGTGTGGGAACACATCAGAAACTAGAACTACAACCAACCTAAGAGTAAATGAAGGACAAACATGCAGAACAGAGGTAGAGACAACCATAGATCCCTCAGCAGAGAGTCATAAAATAACATATCTTCTAGAATTACTTGAAAATTTTGCAATTGATCATTAAAATTTTACTATTAACTCCTGTCATTAGGAATATCTGTGCTGTACATGCTAATGTAGTCTTCTAAGGAATATCTAAATTTGTAGCTGCCCCAAACCCTGTTACAACTCCATGTTTTGATGCTCCTCCACATAGTGAACCACACTCCCAAAACAGAATTCCACACAAACTACATTACTCAACCTCCTCTGCTACTACCGTGCAGAGTCAGGGTGGGATTTCATCATCTGACATACCTACACCAGGTAGATTTGGAAATAGGACATGGGAAGAGTAAGATGGGTAAACAGTACGTGCTTGGCAGGTACAGATAGTGGTAGAGGTGGCAGCAGACCTCACTGGGTCAGTTGTGTAATGTGGTCTGGATATTGTTCCTAGAATTTTAGCTGAAATCCTGGTTCCTGCAGCTCCTCTGAGGAGACCATAGCTCTCAACAAACCACTCTGAACTGAAACTGGCTCAGGGTGAAATCTGTTGTCTGCAACAAAGACACCAGTAATACAATTCCCCTCCCTGTCTCCCACCATTAGGAGAGGCCAGAAAAATTTTTTTCCCAACTAAGTTCATATATATATATATATATATATATATATATATATATATATATATATATATATATTTTTTTTTTTTTGCTTTGAGTCAATCATTACATCTCCCAACAAAGCCTCCTTTGGGTCTTGAAGAAGATGCTTTTTACCATTGCTCAACCAGGTGGGAACACTTCACATGAGATCACACATGCTCTAATATGTCAAGGATAAAAATTGAGGATCAGCTGCTAGAAGAAGAAAGTGAAGCAGCAGAGTCTTCCTCTTTCAAGTTTCGCTTTATCATTCTCAATTGCCCCCTTCTGCCTCTGTCCTGGTTTTCCTGGACTCTGAGTGTTCTCTTCTGCTGAAAGTACTGAGGCAGTTGGCTGAAGTTCTCAAGCTCCTCCAAGCTCAGACAGGCATTAGAACAGTAATTTTAAGGGAAAGAAAATGGAAAAAGAAATTATACTGTAAAAAAAAAAGTCATTTCACTCCTCCCCTCTATAGAGGCCAAACAGGCTTGTTGGTGTAGATGCACACACTGATCATTTCATACATCTGCCACAAAAATGATTCACTTTTTTTCTTTTACTCTTAAATGAGAGTTGGCCATGGGTCAAGTCCAGAAGCTTGTGAAATTCTTTCCTCCCAGACATTACCTCCACCCTCTTTCAGAACAGTACTTTCAGAGGGACAAGAGTATTTTCCGGTTTCCAACTTCCTTTCCATTTTGATCATCAGTCCAAGAAACATCAATTAGTCAAGGACACTGAGGTGGATCCTCTATAAGATAGAATGAAAATGCATGCCTGTCACACATGCTGACAGCCACTTACTTTGGGCAGAATCTAAAGTCAGCCCAGGGACTTCTGGCCAAGATGGAGGCATAGGTAGACACACTGTGCCTCCTTGCACAACCAGAATTAAGGACAACAAAGAGTTAGAAATAAGAAAACAACCAGAAATGACAGAAAATTGAACTGTATGGAAGTCCGACAACCATTCATCCAGACCAGTAAGGGGGGCAGAGTCTCGGCAGGAAAAAGTGGAGATTGGCTACCCAGGCACACAGGCCATAGCTGGAAGATCCCAGGCATGCAGGCAGCAGCTAGTGGACCCCGGACACCAGGTGGCAACGCACAGACTCAGTGAGGCTGCACAAAGTGGCCGGCTGACCAGGCAGTCCCACATTCACGCGCAGATAATCCAGGTGAAAATGGGGAGTGAGACAGACCACACAACCCAGGGACCCAGCACCAGAAATTAAAACCTAAAAACACTGATTGAAAACACTTGTGGGGGTTGAGGTTCCAGGAGAGACTCCCAGCCTCACAGGAGAGTTTGCTGAACAGACCCACAGGGTCCTGGAATGTACACAAGCCCACCCACATGGAAATCAGCACCAGAAGGACCCAATTTGCTTGGGGGAAGTGGCGGAAGGGACTAGAATGCGAGAGAAAGTGGAGCAATCACCATTGTTCCCTCTCTGACCTGCCTCCCCCCAGAAACAGCCTCACAACCCAGCGACTGGGCCCTGCCATCCTGGGGAACACCTAAGGCTCTGCCACTCACTACGTAACAGCCACAACCAGACCAAAAAAAAACAAAAAACAAAAAACCCCAAAATGGCTCAAATGGGAGAACACATCAAAGCCCCAGAGCCAATTCATCTCAGCAACCAAGAGATAGCCAACCTATTACAGTTCAAAGCACTGGTGATCAGGAAGCTCACAGAATTGGTAGATTTTGGTCACAAATTAGATGAAAAAATGAAGGCTACAATAAGTGAAATGAAGGAAAATGCACAGGGAACCAATAACGATGGGAGAAAAACTGGGACTCAAATCAACAGTGTGGACCAGAAGGAAGAAAGAAACAACCAAACAGGAAACAAGGAAGAAACAAGAATTAAAAAAAAAAAATGAGGAGAGGCTTAGGAACCTCCAGGACATCTTTAAACATCCCAACATCCGGATTATAGGGGTACCAGAAGGGGAAAAAGAAGAGCAACAAGTAGAAAACTTATTTGAACAAATAATAAAGGAGAACTTCCCCAATCTGGCAAAGGAAATAGACTTCCAGGAAGTCCAGGAAGCTCAGAGACCCAAAGAAGATGGACCCAAGGAGGAACACACCAAGGCACATCATAATTACATTAGCCAAGATTAAAATGAAGGAGAGAATTCTAGAAGCAGCAAGGGATAAGGGCACAGTCACCTACAAAGGAGTTCCCATCAGATTGTCAGCGGCTTTCTCAAAAGAGACCCTCCAGGCTAGAAGGGGCTGGAAAGAAGTATTCCAAGTCATGAAAGTCAAAGACCTACATCCAAGATGGCTCTATCCAGAGAAGCTTTCATTTAGAATGGAAGGGAAAATAAAGTGCTTCTCAGATAAGGTCAAGTTAAAGGAGTTCATCATCACCAAGCCCTTATTATATGAAATGTTAAAGGGACTTATCTAAGAAAAAGATGATAAAAATATGACAGTAAAAAGACAGCAAACTCACAGATATTAACAACCACACCTAAATCAAAAGTAAACTAAGCACACACCTAGAACAGGAACAGAACCACAGAAATGGAGATCACATGGAGGGTTAGCAACAGGGGAGTGGGAGGAGGAGAGAAGGGGAAAAGGTATAGAGAATAAGTAGCATAGACAGTGGGTAGAAAATAGACAGGGGGAGGGCAAGAATAGTATGGGAAATGTAGAAGCTAAAGAACTTATGACACATGGACATGAACTAAAGGGGGGAATGTGGGTGGGAGGGGGTGTGCAGGGTGGAGGGGAATGATGGGGAGAAATGGGACAACAGTAATAGCATAATTAATAAAATATATTTTAAAAAGTAAAAAATATAAAGTCAGCCCAGCCAATATATTGGGAAGAAAGGAAAAAAAATTAAAAAACCAAAGAGAATGGCCAGAAGGGGATGCTAAAAAACTCTTATTCAGAGCATTCACAATAAATGCCAACAGTGTGGTTAGAAAGCATTGTGCTTCTTTTATGCATTAGTGTGACCCCAAATGGGGTCTCATCCCCCTTTATGGTTCCTGATGAACAAAAGGAAAGGAGACCAGCCCCACAAGATAGGAGCAAACTGCAGAAAAATGGCAAAGGGGATCCCTCCCTTTCTGAGCTACAGAGGGTGAGGAGGTAATTCTGGTCTGTGGTGGGCCCCTCACCTTTACCAGTTGGGATCAGCATGTGGCATCTACAGCTTCCCATCTGTGAAGTTTCTAAGGGGAGCAAAGTAACTCCCAACCACAAGTTTGGGGATCCCCTACCATTAAAGCAGGACAGAGAAAATATAAAACAAGATAATATCATGTTCTCTCAAAGATATGACAAAAACCTTCCCTGGAATGGTGTCAGGCACATAGTAGGTAGGCCCTCACTAAATGTCCATTGAATGATGAAAACAAAGTGAAAACCAATTAACAATAAGACCACACTATAAGAATAGTGCAAAGGAAGAAAAATGTTGTAAAGGGCCCATGCCTTATCCTGATGACCACACAAACAAGGCTGGACTTCTGGCTTGTTCGAAGGGCACATTGCACAGATGTTCCAGAGACCAGTCTCTGTCTGTCTCCTCCAACTGGACATGCTAAGGAGAATTACACTATGATCTACAATAAGATGGGAACAAATATGCAAATGCAGTAAAGAAAGGAGTCAAAACTGTCAAATATGTTCAGCTGCTTGCCGCCCAACAACATCTATTTATCTTGGCTTAGTCATTAACAAAGCACAAAACGTATCTCTCTTGGAGGCCACAGACTGCAGAACATAAGGTACCTGAAAAAAGACTGCAGATGCCTGCACATGTGTACAATTCATGACAGTTAATTACTAATTCAGAAAGCAGCAAGAGTGCTGGCAGCATGAAGGACCTCAATGCTACAAGAAATCTGGATGAACTTAAAATATAAAATTATCCTAGTGGTAATAGATTGGGCTCTGCAAATGTTTTAATGTAATGTGGAATTGATTTTTCATTTGATTGGACCTAAACAAGAGACCATGTCTAGTGCTGAAATGTGTAGAGACAGAGATAAGTGACAGGGTATCTCTGTCTTTAGCTAAATTATAGAAAGTATAATAAACTTAAAGTAAAACAAAAGAACATGGACTTTCTAGAACAATGTGAAAGATTGTTATGTTACAAAAATAGCAGCAGTGTTTCCATTTGTATAGCATTTGCAGTATTTACTACTTTATATTACCACTGATATTAAAGAATCCATAAAACTAAAATTGTTTATCTTCTTTTTAAAATAAAATTCTTACTAAATAAATTAAAACTCAGTAATTTCCATTATGTTTCAAAAAGTGATTGGTGGAAAGCCTATTAATATTAAACTTTTATGGAGCTAATGAATGTCAAGTTACAGATTTTCAGTTTAGACAGCAGGCCCAAGACTACAATGAAATAAAAAAAAAAAAAATTGAGTCCACGCTTTAAGACTATCATGACTTCTATGAAGGAAAAGAAAGAGCAGCTAATTTCTTTTGACTACCTGGCAATTTAAATAGCCTAACATGTTCAGATAATGGCACCAATACTGATAAGATGGGAGCCAGAGGGTGGAAAAGGCAGAGAACTACGGAAAAGCCTCTTATATACACTGACCACAAGCTTACTGAATATTCATAATATGAAGCAACACATCAATTAGTATGACACAATATGGAAAACATTAGGAAAATACAGAAAAGTAAGAGTTATGTGAGACCTGCCAAGTAAAGCTGTTTGGATGAAGTTTTGTATTGAGTTTTGAAAGAAACAATAGACATCACTTGGTTGGGAAGAGGGTTTAGAAAGTATTCCAGTGGCTCTTCTTCAACAAAAGGTTAAAAGCTTTTTTTTCTCTTCTTTTTTTAAAAAAACTTACTTTCTTTTTTAAAATATATTTTATTGATTATGCTATTACACTTGTCCCATTCCCCCCCCATCATTCCCCTCCACACTTCACACCCCCTTCCACCCACATTCCCCCCTTTAGTTCATGCCCATGTGTCATAAGTTCTTTAGCTTCTACTTTTCCCACACTATTCTTGCCTTCCCCCTGTCTATTTTCTACCCACTGTCTATGCTACTTATTCTCTGTACCTTTTCCCCCTCTCTCCTCCTCCCACTCCCCTGTTGCTGACCCTCCATGTGATCTCCATTTCTGTGGTCCTGCTCCTGGTCTGGCTGTTTGCTTAGTTTGCTTCTGTTTTAGGTATGGTTGTTAATATCTGTGAGTTTGCTGTCTTTTTACTGTCATATTTTTTATCTTCTTTTTCTTAGATAAGTCCCTTTAACATTTCATATAATAAGGGCTTGGTGATGATGAACTCCTTTAACTTCACCTTATCTGAGAAGCACTTTATTTTCCCTTCCATTCTAAATGAAAGCTTCTCTGGATAGAGCCATCTTGGATGTAGGTCCTTGACTTTCATGACTTGGAATACTTCTTTTCAGCCCCTTCTAGCCTGGAAGGTCTCTTTTGAGAAAGCCGCTGACAGTCTGATGGGAACTCCTTTGTAGGTGACTGTGCCCTTATCCCTTGCTGCTTCTAGAATTCTCTCCTTCATTTTCATCTTGGCTAATGTAATTATGATGTACCTTGGTGTGTTCCTCCTTGGGTCCATCTTCTTTGGGTCTCTGAGCTTCCTGGACTTCCTGGAAGTCTATTTCCTTTGCCAGATTGGGGAAGTTCTCCTTTATTATTTGTTCAAATAAGTTTTCCACTTGTTCTTCCTCTTCCTCTTCTGCTACCTCTATAATCCGGATGTTGGGATGTTCAAAGATGTCCTGGAGGTTCCTAAGCCTCTCCTCATTGTTTTGAATTCTTGTTTCTTCATTCTTTTCTGTTTGTTTGTTTCTTTCTTCCTTCTGGTCCACACTGTTGATTTGAGTCCCAGTTTTTCTCCCATCTCTATTGGTTCCCTGTGCATTTTTCTTCATTTCACTTATTGTAGCCTCCATTTGCTCCTCTAATTTGCAACCAAAATCTACCAATTTTGTAAGCTTCCTAATCACCAGAGCTTTGAACTTTTGATAGGTGCTTCTGATAGGTTGGCTACTAGTGCTATGAGCTCTGCATCTGATAGGCTGACCACCTCCTGATCGCTCAGATGAATTAGCTCTGGGGTTCTGGTCTGTGCTCCCTTTTGAGCCATCCTTGGTTTTGTTTTGTTTTTTTTTTTTTTTGTCTGGTTGCGGCTGTTACGTAGTGAGGGGCGGAGCCTTAGGCGTTCACCAGGGTGGGGTTGTGATGCTGGATGTGGGGGCGGGGTCCAAGAGGGAACAATGGCGCCCGCTCCATGCTCTATTGTGGATTCCAGTCCCTTCAGCCACTTTCCCCTAGCAAATTGCGCCCTTCTGGTGCTCATTTCCATGTGGGTGGGCCTGCACACGCTCCAGGATCCTGTGGGTCTCCCCAGTGAACTCTCCTGTGAGGCTGAGACTCCCTCCCAGAACCTCAGCCCCTACAAGTGTTTTCAATGGGTGCTTTTAGGTTTCACTTCCAGGCGCTGTGGCCCTGTGTCGCGCAGTCTGTCTTACTGCCCGTTTTCGCCTGGTTTATCTGTGCTTGAATGTGTGTCCTTGGTCCACTGCCTTGTGCGCCCCACCTGACCTCCCCCAGTTTGGCAACGCCACTGCCTGTGCACCTGGAATGACTGTGTGCCGGGACCACCACCATGATCCGACTCTGCGGGCTGCGGACTCTGCCAGCTGCTGACTCGGCCCCTCTTACTGGTCTGGGTGAATCGTTGTTGTCTGACTCCTGCACAATTCAATTTTCTCTCTGTCCTGGTTGGGTTTTCTTTTTTTTGGTTCTATATTTTTGTTGTCCTTAATCTTGGTTGTGAGAGGAGGCACAGTGTGTCCAGCTACGCCTCCATCTTGGCCGGATGGTTAAAGCTTTCTAAGTGCACATTCTCAAAAGTTGTATTCCTATTCAGTTTTCTGTTTCAACAAGCAGGGTAACCACCAAAAGTAAGTTTTGGCCTTTCTTTGGGCCTGAAACTAAAGAATACACCTGAAATGGTATGTAGTCAAATACTTAAAAGTAGGGGGAAGATGCTGATTTCAGGACTAGTTAAGAGATCAAACTCTCGCTTGTTTCAAGTGCAATTTCTAAAATTCACTGTTTTTTTTTTTTTTTTCCTGAAACATCATAAGTAAGAGTCATTGAAGAACCTAGTTGACCTTCTACTTTTCAAAAGAAAAATCAAGCCCTTCAGAATCTGTTTTCTCTCTTCCAGGAAAGTAAACAAACACCAGTTATAGAATATAATTATATTCTCTGCAATGACCAATCAGAACCTTAGAGAAAATACAAGGAGAAGGAGAGAGAGTTTGCTCAAGTGCCAGAATCAAAAAATCACTGCAATGGAAGAATTATTTTAGCTGCTAATAAAGTTGACATTAGTAAAAATCTTGTTTTTTTCAACTTATCCCATCATTACCAGTAGCAACATGGGTGTGTACTTAGGAGAGATCCTCTTAAAGAAAGGCTTTTTTTCTTTGACAATCACATTTATGAGATATCAGGGTAGCATGCTGAATTGAACTTTGCAGTTCCCAAACACAGAATTCATTATTAACACTGATCACCTAATACCCATTGGCAAGTTGAGCAAAATAAACTAGGGATCCTATTAAGAGCTAATTTCACAATACTCTCAAAAAAGAAACATAAAATTAAAACAAATTTAAATTAGAACTGTTCCACACCTGACCAGAAGCAAGACCACAGCTTATACAGTAGTCCCTCCTTATCTGAGGTTTTGCTTTACGTGGTTTCAGTTACCTGCGGTCAACCACAGTCCGAAAATATTAAATGGACGATTCCAGAAATAAATAATTCATAAGCTTTAAATTGCATGGCCTTCTGGGTAGCATGATGAAATCTTGCACTTTCCCACTCCATCCCACCTGGGACGTGAATGATCCCTTTATCCAGCATATCCATGCTATAGATGCCCCCTACTCATCAGTTGTCTGGGTTATTAGATCTACTGTCATGGTATCACAATACTTGTGCTCAAGGCACCCTTATTTTACTTAACGATGGCCCCAAAGTACAAGAGAATAATGTTGGCAATTTGAATATGCCAAGGAGAGCCATAAAGTATGTACACATAGGACAAAACATTTTAGAGACAGGGTCTGGCACAAATAACACCCTTTTTGTTACAAAATCATAAGCGTGTTATTCTTTAACATAACAATATCACACTCAAGCACACCATATGACATTTTAGGTGAAATGTTCAAATTAAAACTATAAATTATTATGCCCATATTATTACCCTACCAACCACACTTAAACAGGTGTTACTTCAGTCAAACCCCGTATACATACATACATACATACACACACATATATAAATATAGAGTTTGGTGCTATCCATAGTTTCAGGCATCCACTGAGGGTCTTGGAATGTATCCCCCTAGGATAATTGTACTATTACAAAAAAACAAAAGTCTCTCTCCCTTGAGAATATACCATGCTCTGCATTTCATTTTATTATGGTAAAGTATACATTAACACATGTATAAAATATTCATAGATTTTAGCCACTTTTAACTATACAGTATTAAGGATAGTCACATGTATATCTCTATCATTCATCCGCACAGTTTTTCATCTTCCCAAATGGAAATCTGTACCCATTAAGCACTGACTGCATTCTCCCTCCCCCAACTCCTGGTAACATCCTTTCTACCTTCTGTCTCTACTCCTGCACTTTTATATAAACCTAAAGTTAATCTGACCCTGAAAACTTAGGCTGGCCACACTCTTTTTTTTTTTTTATCCTCTCCTGAGGACATTATTTTCATTGCTTCTAGAAAGAGAGAGGGGAAAGGAGACAGAAAAACACCGATGCAAGAGAGAAGCGTCAACTGGTTGCCTCCTGTTTTATGCTAGGATTAGGCATCGGGAATCAAACCCACAACGTAGGTATATGCCCTGACTGGAAATCGAACCCACAACCTTTTGTTTATAGGACAACACTCCAATCAACTGAGCCATACTGGCCAGGGCTGGTCAAACTCTTAAAGACCCAAGAGATGGGAACCACTGACTTGAAACTGCTTTCAAGAGCAGAGGCTAGATTTGACAAGCTTAGTCCCCTTTATCAAGGACCCTCTTCAGAGTGTGGCACTCCAGAGAAAGCAAATGAAAATTTCCACCTAGTTTACATGTGTGGAAGCCAAACCCAGCACCAGGAACGTTTTTTTATGATAATTTTTTACCATAAAAATTTGATTATTATTTGTAAGTTTAAGAATTTTCACATAGCCAACATTTTAAAGGGAAAAGGCAGAATGCAAAAGTATATCCATAGTAAGGTTTATATCTATAAAAATTTATCCAGGTCTGTAGACTAAAAACTGGAAGTTAACATAAAAAAACAAAAACAGGTAAGGTCCAGGGGGTGAGATTCTTGGCCATCTCTCCTTTTAACTCTTTGTACTGTAACAAAAATTTCAAATAAATAACTATAGAAAATAACCGCAGAGGATAAACACAGTCATTCAGTTGTGCTACATAATTGATGTTAAGTCTAGGTTCTAAAACAAAGATGAATTTTCCTAAGGCACCTATCTGCCACTGATTCTTCCTGCACCAGCTAAATTTAGGAAACACTACTACAAATAACAACTTCCAAGAACTCTGTGGTGCTTAATGGGGTGGGGAGGGGTGGTAAGGTCAGAGTGGAGAGACAAGATTTAGCTCTTGATTTGATTTTGTGAGAAAAAATGCAAATGAGAAACCTCTAACACCTGTTCACTTCTTTCAGGTTAGTCAAAAAATGACATACATTTGACTTGTCAGATCAACAAATGAGGACCCAAATGCTTATTTTTGCTCAAGCTATTTCAATGAAAGGCTAAAGTGGGCATAGTCAGTGCATCAGATTTCCTTGAGCCAACAAGGGTGGGTTATGGGAAGATAGTGAGGGACGCTCACGCCAGCTCAAACCCATCACTGAAAGCCCTCTTCTATGATTTCAGTTCTCTCTGAGGACTTGCTGATGTACTTGATGTGACTCATGAAAGCAGGGCCAGTTTCAGCTCTGTCTCCAAAACCAAGGAATTGCACAGTATTACTTAATAAATATTCATGCTAAATGACCACATAAAAAATTACTGTGAATGAAAACATGCTTAGGAATTATTGGGAGAAATCAGCAGCAGAAACTTCATGAGCATTCTACATATTCCCCTTGTAAAACATAAAACGGTAAATTTTCATTTGGTCATGTGTCTTGGCTATTAAAACAAATTCAGCAGGTCCTTCCTGTCTACAAGTAAAGAAGACTCACTCCAAAGTCCTTTAACACATGTCCACAGCTTACCTCCTAAACCTCACCTTCATGCTCTCTCCCTGCTACTTCCCCCAGCTCACCAAACTTTTGGCATTCTGGCCTGCTTGTAAGTCTCCCCAAATGTCTTGAACTTTCTTGCCCACCACTTCCCAGGTTTCCTGTGGATTCTTCTCTCTGGAATACCCTTCTCCTTCAGGACTCTTTCCAGAAATTCCCCAGTAAAATTTCCCCTGAGGTGACCCCCCTGCCTGTGCACAGAGCCTTCCTTGACCTCATCTCCCTCCCCTCAGACTGACTCTAGCTCCCTGTTCTGAAGGCCCTCACTACATACAACACAGCACTAAGTTAGCACAAAGGCACTAAGGACCCAGCACAGAGGACAATAATTGCTTGTGAATGGTCAGTCTTCCCATTAGGCACCAAATTCCTTCAATGCATAGATCCTACCTTAGTCATCTTTCTTTCAGTATCCTAGGACCTCTGTAAAGATCTATAAATGTTACAAAGTAAAGGAAGGAATATATGGGAAGGAAGATCACTTTTACAATTTTGAGCACACGGCTACCAATCCCATGTGCCCCTAGGCTGGGCTCAGCACTTACAGTTGGCTCCAGAATCAAAGTCCATGACAGGTAGGCAGGCAGGCAGGCCCAAGGTGATCTAAAAGGCTATCTAATTTTCTACACACTCTACATGGTCTCAGCAGGATGCTGTGCCTTGTCTCACTAATAATGGAAAACTACAACTAAGGTGAAGGCAGGCAAAATGCTCAGAAAATTTCAGGAATTGCGTTAAACTGTAGACTAAATGACCCCAAGTTTTAGACCAAACACAGGCTCCCAGAATATGCTGGCCCAGTCAATGAGGTCTATCCCAGCTATGGTCCCAGCCACCTTGCCACGAAGACAAGCATTGGCAAATTGAAGACTGTATTTATTGGGACACAGCCATGTCTGCTCATTGACATATATTGTCTTGTGTTCCTTTCGCATTACAGGGACAACAGAGTACTGCCACAGAAACCTTAGGGTCCCAAAAACCCTAACGTTTACTATCTGGCCCTGGACAGAAAAAGTGGGCCTAGCCCTGGTCTATATAGTGACATTTCACAAAATCATTTTGGTAATTTGGAGTCATTTTGGTATCATATTTTCTCTCTATGTTTAAATATCTGATCCAGCGCACTGCCTTCTTGAATTGCCATTTCACTCATTAGTTGCGCTCAACTTTCTTCCTTGCTCTGCAAGAGAAAGAGGAATTTCCCTGTAATAAAAGACTTTTTAAACAAGGAAATTAGATGCAATATATTAAATGCAGTTTGTAAGCTAAATAAATTGTAGAAGGCAAGTTTGTTGTCTGTGGCCTCTACTTTGATGGCAAACAAGGCATTGCAAAAACCAGGCTGCAGGATGCTGACAGCAGATGAGTCTGGAGAACCAGTGCAGACAGTTCGTCTCTGAGCCCTGCACAAATGCACACCTACCAGAGCCACCCCCACCTTCTCTGCAAGGTGACTGTTTGCCTTCTTAAATACAGCTCTCTCCTCAGGGAGCAACATAAACTTGTTTGAAACATTGCTTGTAGTCTCTTTCATAGACTACCAAACACGTGAGGTATCAGACCATGTCACTTATGATAGAATGATAAATCTACTGCAGGGTAAGTTACTGACTTTGTAGACTGCCACTTGTTTTCAGGCTTGGACATAATCCACAGCCCTTAAGAAGATTTTTCTAAGAAAACATTCATAATCCCTTGGGTGCTATGTCACATCCTCCATGTGGAATTGATCAGACCCTAGAAGTAGTTTTGAGAATGAAGCAAACACACAGAACAGGGAACTGCCCTAGAGGGCTGGCCAGTCCTACACGTCCAGGCAAACAATATATGAAGGATGGACGTGGTATAGGTCAGTGTATAAGCTGCACAAGAAGCGCTAGAGTAAAGCAGAGGACAGAAACTCTCCTGTTTCTCCTAAATACAAGAGCATCCCTCTACAATGCACATGACTGTGGGTTATTAGAGATTGCACTAAATTTCTTTGTCTCATGGTACAGTCATAGACAGCAGGTGTTCTGTTTCCCAAACATGACAGGAAAGAGGATCATTTTCCTTGTTCTGCTTTAAGTATTGGCTGGTCAGTGTTCCAAGTCCTTTCTTGCAAAGGGACAGCCCTTCACCAAACCTTCTCTAACCCACGGCTGCCATGGAAAGCAATCCAACAAGCTATTTTTACTCTGACAGCTGCATCCTCTTGTACTGGGCACAGAAGGAAGTCTCAAGCCACCTTGGTTAGAGCCTGTACAAGGGGAACTCTGGAGGAGAGAGATAGATAAAGATAGAGATAGAGATAGAGATAGAGATAGAGATAGAGATAGAGATAGAGATAGAGACAGACAGAGATAGAGACAGAAATAGAGACAGAATGAACGTGGACGATCAAGGAGGCCAGAGGTCTCTCACTGGGGTCAGTGGGGCCTTGAGATGACTGGTGGAAACCATTCGACCACAATGCCATTGTAATGCAAGAGCAGCAGCAGGAAAGACTTCCATGAGAAAAGGTTTAAAAAAACATTAAAAAAAATCAAATGCCTGAAAATGGAATTTTACTTTGCTAGCTATGGGATTTATTTTGTTTTTAGGGCATTAAGGCAGGGTGTCCTATAATGCAGTTTAATTAGCAATCATTTACAGTATATTTGAAACTGCCTTCTGTTTGGGTACTCTGTGGCAATGTATTTCATTAAATAGGTATATTTAAGTCAGACTGGTCTCACTGCTAGGGCCTGACTGCTTGCTCTAAAGGCCGGTGCACTTGGAAATGATCTCTAAGACACTCCGCTTAGGAAAAGTTTCCAGGACCAGGACGCTTAAGCCAAGGTCTGACACCTTACCCCATGATTACACAATGTCAGGAAAGTTGCAACCATGAAAATGATAAAGGGATGGTCCAATGGCAGCTTTCCCACATGTCCTCTCTTCTCTGGAAGGTGGCTGTGTTTCTTGCTGAAAAAGACTTACAAATTACCTCCCTTTAGTTGGGGAAAAATCTGAGAAGCAAATAAGCATATCCACACATTTGCCCTCAAAGGAAGGAGACTGTAACTCAGACTGGGATGCATGTACTTCCTCTCTTTCTCCTTGTGCTGTAAGCAGCTCTGGTGTGACCTGTCACTTTGCATGCCCTTTGTTTTTTGAAGATGTCCTACTCAATAATGAATGCTGAGATTTAACATCCGTACTAGTTGTGGTGATAGCTGAAAGGAGAAAAATAACTTCTCAATTCATATTTTGGGATCAACACCAAACTCTGCCCCAGCACACATGCAAATGTCTCCAAAACATCCCAAGAATCAGACCATAGAGAGGGGGAAGTACTGCAAAAAGCAGTGTGGGCACGACCTGGTGCCCAAGTGATGACACTAGCTAGATGCTATTGCTTCACTCTCAGGCTTTTCAAATCAGGCTGGACCACTTCCCCTGCAGGTGTGGCAGGAACAAGGTCCACCTGCGGTCCCTACCAGCAATGAATTATTATGAGCACCTGAAAATGGCAAATTTGCTTAAACCAGACTTCAGTAAACCAGGCTACATGTAAGCTATTATTTTTCTTACGGCTAAAAACAGTGATGGCACCAATAGAGCCAGTAACCCTGCTTTGGATATTAACCACTTGGAACTTATCAAATATCTGATTGCACACTGAAAGACCCTTCACCCAAGGAGTCTGCCACCAATTCTGCTCTCCTGGGCTACACATCCTTGGGCACCCTACTACCCCCAGTACACTCAGGGTTCCTGCTGCTCTGTAATCACATGCTGTGCTGCCCTGACCTGGAACCAGAAACACATTGCCCTCCATAGGTTCTTTTCTCTAAGCTTCTCTTCCCTTTTAAACTCCTTGGCAAAATTGCACCCCTATGAAAGCTTTCCAGATTTACTCCAATGAAACTTACTCTGCCTCACCTAGTGCCCACAGCACCTAACATGGCCATGTATGAGATCCTTCTTCTTAAGGATTAATGGCCAAAGAACTGCAGAATATCTGCCCCAGAGCTCCTGTTCTCCACACCCTCTGTACCCTGGAGTGCCACTGCAGGACACCCTAAGGACTATACTCAACGAGTTGAGACTACTAGAACCCATCAAGGGGTGTGGCCTTAGGAATAATAATCAAGGTGTATTCACCTCACAACACGTGGTGACTAATGGGATCATGTGTTTACATGCTTTAAATTATATACCACCACTTAAAGCCAGATGCTTCCACCCTCCCAGGATTCTGTTCATCTGCTAGCCTCCTAGTTGTGCTGTTGTAGCATTTTCTTGCATGATTTTATTGAAACCCAATGGTTTAGCTGATGATGCTGAAATCTTCATCTTCAGCCTAGATCCCTCCTGAGCCCTGTACACGTATTTCTATCTAACTGGGAATATCACATGAGCATCTCACCCAGACTGAGCTTGGTCCATTCTCAACTCCATCTCTGCCTCCTGGAGCTCCTATATCCAGTGGTGGTGCAGCTGTCCTTTCAGACACTCAAGCTGTAACCTTAGGCACCCTGAAATTCTCCCCTGCTTCACTCCCCATGTCTAACCAGAAAACAATTCCTATTCATTCCAATTGAGAAATATCTTTCTATATTTTGAAGCTGTTATGTGTTTCTTTTCTTTTGCTTTCAATTCTATTTATCTGATAAAACTATTGCTATGCCACATTTCTTTTGGTTGTTGTGTGCTGAAGACTCTTTTTCTATCCTTTGATTTTCAACCTTGCTGTGTCCCTTTGTGGAAATGACTTCTATAAAAAAATACTACTCCCCAGTACCCTAGTTCAAGGCTAATCACTTCTGACCAGGATTACAGTAAGAGCTTCCTATCAGCTTCCTTGATATCGATCTCCTTTACTCCATCACCTTCCCTAATCAAAATCCTGGAAAAGAAATCTGAATGTGTCATCTGACTTTGGTCAAAAATTTTTGCTAAGTCTCTGCTTTACACAAGATAAAGTTGAGACTTAACTTGACAAATAAAACCCTTCCTAATCTGCTATGACAGCCTGTTCTTCCAGCCTGACCACCTAAACACCTGCTCCACTGAGTCCTTCATGAGTCCCAGAACATACCTTGCCTCTGCATGTCCAGTGCCCTTGCATATTTGCTTTCTTACTCAGATGCTCACCCCCATTCCAACTGTTCCTTATCATAATTAACTACCTAGCAAATCTTTGTAATTCTTTAGGATGACACAAAAGTGTCAACTCCTTGGCAAAGCCTGACTGACCTGGCAGGTTTAGTCATTTTCTCCTGGGTGCCCCAGGGATCCTTACCTCTGTTATGTATTTGCAATTCTGCACTGTTGTTAAGTATTTTGGTGCCTGTCCCTTCTTAATGCTGGGCCCCATCTTCTCTTTGTAGTTTATCCCCAATCCCAGATACAAGGTAGTTACTCAATGAACATTTGTTGAATCTGAAGGAATAACTTCCAATTAGCTAAAAGGAGAACTGAAAATGGTGCTATCTTCACCCCACCAGGCTGACCACCTTCTTCACTCTATAAGCAGTTGTCATCCATACATCTCCAATGTTTGGGCTTATTCCTCCCTTCCTAGCCAGTCTGGAAAGGCTCTTCCCACCAAGACATAGCTCCCCACTGAAGCAAACCATACTAGTCATACAAGGCTGCCTCAACACTCCTCTTTACCAACCTCCCCAGCTTATGGGCATGAGAATCTTGAATGAACAGACAGAATCTCTACCACACCATCCACGCCATGCACTTCAGCACTTCCTGGTACTCTAGGTGCTGCTGTGTTGATGTATACCATCACTCTAGCTGCAGCACACACAGAGAGGAGACCATGTGCTGTATGCTGGTCCTGGAACCTTGGTTTGGAGATCCTAGAAAGTCTTGCCACTGGCATATTCTCTGTTGAGGACTGGGATGGATATAAACCAGGCAAGTCCATTCTGGGAACACAGTATTTGACACACAATGTGCTTTGTGCTTAACCACACAGAGGCATCAGAAGAGGCAGGACCAGAGTGGGGCTAAGCAGGAAAATGCTCTAGAAACTGGGACAAAACTTAAAGAAAAAGTCTGGGAAGTATTTTGAGGAACTCTTCAGCTATGTGGGGACTAGTAATTGTGAGCTAAAGAGAGGGCACGCAGCTGAAGTATAGGGGGCTCTGGGAAGCCAGGCAACAGGAAGGTCAAACATAGATCTTTCATATAGAGACAAAAACAGTAATTCCTCTCTAGAATCAAGAAAGTACTAGAAGATTTCGAACCCCTTCTAGTCCATTCATGTTGAGATTCTGGCTTTAGAACCCATTTGCAAGTGAGTTTGCTTCAGAAAGGTCAGCAGCCAGATGGAACTGCATTCTATGCACTTGACTGCCCACACACAAGGAACTCAGATGCAGCTTGATTCGAGAAACAGCAATTACTAGACAGTTTTCGATACCCACCATAATCATTTCTATTTGAGTCATTTCTATTTAAGTCTGAGGTTGCCTTCAGACAAATTTACCTCAACACATAAAAGCTGCTGCAAGCCTTTGGTATAGTAGGTACCACTGATTTGGGGGGAGCATCAAAGAGAATTTCCTAGAGAGGTGAAAACAACTGAGGTTCACTGGAAACAACTGTCAATCTGAAAACCATTCCAGGTCAAACAATGAGTTGTTTGCAAAAGTCCTGTACCTCATTAGTGATTTGATAGTATGGTGCTTTTTGTGATGCCAGTAAAGTAATTGAAATCATCCACATTGGAAACAATGGCCAATTCAAGTAGGAAATCTTGCCCACTGCTTCAAGCTATATAACTAGGGGAACTATGAATCCTCAAAAAGTCACCAACTCACTTAACTGGAATAATCAAGTAGAAGTAGACAGAAATAGACAGAAATAGAAAGTAGAAGTATACGAAAATAAAATGTATACATTTAAAATCTGTCTTGGTTATCTTCTCCTTTTAAAGATTGAGATGATTGAAATGAATGCTTTGTACCTCCTGACCATGAACAATAGGAATATAGCTTGTCTGATGTCACACATTCACATTAATCCATGGGAACCATTGTTATCAAACACAGAACCTATTCCAACCAAGCCTGTACACTCAAATGCAATCTACTTTTCACTATGATGATATCAAGAGTATGTCCACCCACCTGCTTATCTTCCTGCCCCACCTTTCTTCATTCAGAGAGATACAATGAAGATACTCCCATTATATAAAATAAATAACTACAGAGAAAAAAGTGAAACTCATCCTTCCCACTCTCTTCTCCTACCCTACTTCTTTTTATCATTCTTAGAGTTTGATATGGTCCTTTAAAACCCTTATGTGTGCATTTACACATTTTCATACGTAGAGCAGAAATACATAATTGATAATTTTACTTACATGGGATTATATTATAGATATTATTCTACAACTTGCTTCTTTTGGTTAACAATCTTTTGCTGTGCACGCATATAAAACAACTTCTTTTTGAATTGTAGGAGAGCATTGCTTAATATGGCTATACCACACCTGACCAGTCCTTTCTGTGTACAAGTCATGGCATGTGGCCTTGAGCAATTATCCTCCTTGTGCCAGGAGGAATGTGGCCTATACCTCCTGTGACTTGAAGGTCATGGACAGGATGAATCCATGGGTTTTGAAGGCTGAGGACTGATGTGGTCAGCAGGTAGAAAGACACAGCTGGGGGCAAGGCCCTGCAGTCTGACTGAGTGGCCACCAGAGGAGGATCACAGGCAACAAGGCTCTCCCTCATGAACCAGGACAAGTGAAGAACTGCACAAACAACCCACATGAGTGAAGCTGCACTGACTTAATCAGACTCTCTGGCTTCACAGATTACTTGCGATTAACAAATCATTCTTGGCACAGCTCTTCTTTCAACCCTCACTCCCACACCAATGAGTCACAAATCACCAAAGGCATGATTTCTCACTTTGAAATGGAGTTGAAAAATGCATGTGGCTCTTACTCTCAGCAAGCATTTGAAGAGGGAATGCCATGTAGCAGACCAGGCTGAGTGCTACAGGAGAACACTGAAATCCCAAATGTGGCACCTGCTGGCAGTGGGCCTGGACCAGCTTAGGAGGCTGGGCAGAGGCAGTGAAGAGACAGATCATCAAAAAGAGGTTAAAGAAGCCACTTGATATACTAAAGGGCTGTCACAGACCATACACAATTCACAACCCATTGAAGGGTACAAACACAGATATTATAGAAAAAAGGAAGAAGCCCTGAGGTTGAAGGGCACTAGGAGTGTCCTCAGAAGAACGAGAGCTGGGCTGAGCTTTGTGGGGAGGGTAGTACTTAGGTGAGCAAGAAAGGATGAGAGAAAAAAGTGCACAAAGAAACATAGTTTCTTATACTTCAAATACTATTTAAAAGCTTGCTTCTGATTTGCTTTACATTTGAGAAGCCAAAAAAACTTTAGAAGGAGAGAAATGGTGTTGGTCACCAGACAGACATGTAGCAGGGGAATGAGGTCCTTCCAGGAGCCCCTCTGTCTCTCAGCACCACCGTCTAAACAGACTGAACATCTTATCTTGGTGAGTTTCCTCATAAATAAATGGGAAAATGAAAAGCGCAGAACAGACATATAGATAACAATAAATGTCAGAACTAGAACTGGACAAGTACAAACAAAACTATCAAAATTAAATTATCAACTTGGACACCTCAAAAAAGAATGCCTTTAGTGTTAAAGGAAATATAAACCAAAATCACCAGGAATAAATGCCTGCCTATGCAAACATCTTATTCTTAAAAAATTATAATAAAAAAGCTGCAACTTAAATGGTTCAGAATATCAAAGTCACAACTTAAAACAGACTATCCAAGCTGAATTCAAGCTCACAAACCTATTTGGTATACATACAATAATCTGTTTCAATATTTTTTTCTGTTTAATCCTAAAATATATATTATTTAAAAATTAAAATCCTTTGGGTTTTTAGCCCAGCAAATACTTTTTAAAGCATTTTTGTTAATAGTGAAAAATAGTTTTGTTTTCTGCAGGTGTTCTGGTTAAATACCCAGAATGAAAAATGAAACAAACTCTGAAATTTTTCACATTAGAAAGACAGAGTTCTGTTTCTTTTTTCAAGGGAAGAGAGAAACCTTTCATTACTCAATATTACTTCCTCAGCACTAAACAATATGAGGTTTCTGATTTGAAAAAGCACCATCTTTGTGACAGGAGTTTTTACCCCTCTCAAATCTGAAGCAATCAATAGGTGCTAAAGACACAGCTCACAAATAAGAAAACACTTTCAAACAAATGCAAGCAACTTCCCAATCTAGTCCTAAACACAGAAACACATGAAGGGTTTCCCCCACTGATATGCTATAATTACAGGCCCAGGCTTAATTCCTACTGAAATCATGGTGGCTATGACTTTTCCCTCCTGGCTTTGCCACCTGCTAGCAGGTGATTTTAAGCAGGTGATTTGAGCAGCTTGTCAGGCCTAATTAGGCTGTGAAGAGACCAGGACAATGCTATGTGCCTTGATGGAATCACAGAGTTCTGGGAGGATTGAATCAGAGTGGTGTGAACTTGTGGAGTCAGGGCCTCACAAGAAGTCATGTCTTATCACCGTCTACTAGCCTCTCCTGGCTGGAATGCCAGGGATCAGATTTCCCAAATTTGCAGTCCTTTCCAAAAACCTAATCAAATGCCTGGTCACTGCAAATGCCTTCAGAGTTACATGGCAGAAGAGGGACCTTGTTCTGAGAGTTTCCACAATCTCTGTTCCCACTTGATTTCTAGCACAAGGGAACTGCCCTGAGACAGAGCTCTTTTTTCACTGACTGTAATTACTATTAATACTTATAAAATAACCATAATACTATCTTGTTTATACACTAAGGGCTTTGCCAGGGCAGATATTGAGATTTACTTCTGTTATCTCTAGCACCTATCCTGGGGCCTGGCATGTAGTAGGAGCTCAAGAAATAAATCATTAACTACCTGACTTCAAAGGGAAGAAATGTCAGGACAAGAGACTCAACAGTGTGAGGAAGGCATTTGAGGCAATAAAAAAACAAAAACATTGCTAACAAAAAGTTGAGAAGAATAAAACTCTGTGTTGGTGATGGTCTGGGAAAACATGCACTTTCATACACTGATATGGCAATATCTACAAAGTCAGGGGCATCAGTCATGCTATTAGAGCAGGGGTCCCCAGCCTTCAGGCTGTAGACCAGTATCAGTCCGGGACTGTTAGGAACTGGACTGTACAGCAGGAGGTATACAGTGCTTGAGTGTACTGTACTTGAATCATCCTGAAACCAGCACCCTCTGCCCCCTGGTCCATGGAAAAATTTTCTTCTATAAAACCAGTGCCTGATGCCAAAATGGTTGGGGACTGCTCTATTAGAGGATCAAGGCAGTGAGGCACTCTGAGAAAAATCTCTGGCCTGAGAGAGAAGATTCAGGTTTCTATAAAGCCACACACCAGCTACTGGGTTGAGAGCAAGTTCCTTCATGTCTCTGAACTTCACCTACCTTGTGCACACAGTGATAGAGTCAAATAGGTAATCTCTTGGACCTTGATCAGCTGACATGAAAATGGAGTCAGAGCTCTTCAGAATCTCATATGTCAGCTTAGGGCTGACTCCAATGAGTATGACTCCCCAAGTTTCTACCAATTTTATAAGAGTCTTCATTCTGGATGATCTACTCCTCAAATACTCTTTGGAATAGAGAATAATTGAGGCATCTTTCCCTTAGGTGACTACCTCACTTCCTGGTTCAGAGGATAAAGTAATCTTGTCTCATCCATCAAAAGAGCATCAAAAACAAGCTGGCTCTACTCCATAACCAGAGGCAAGGCCCAGCCACTCTAGAGGCCCCAAAACAGTGTCTTTCATATTCTTCTGCCTGTCAGGTTGCTAGAAAGAGTGGGAGACCCTGCTAATGCCATGTTGGAAAACCCCTCCAAAAATTACCCAAATAATGGAAAATCAGATCTAATCTAACTAAAATCAACCAAGTTCCTTAAAGTCTTTCCTAAATAAAATCAATAAATGTATAATAACTAAAGATGTCTCTAGCACATTCATGAGGACTTTCACGGTGGTTGCATTTTATTGTATCGTTATTGGCCAGGTATTATAACGTTGCACCCAAGATGAGGTAAAAGGCACAATGTGCAATCTTCCATTCTGCCTCTTCTACCTATACCAAGATGTCACAAAAATTCAACCTCAGGAAGCCTCAGTTGCTAACAAGATCAGGCCTGGCCATATCCTTGACTCTAGTCCTCTAAGTTTACCAGGTGTACAAGCATTCCTTTGAAGAAGCACTCAACCAGGAGACTTACCCTAGACTCCAAGGGGCAGCAGGCCCCTTTCCAGGGTCTTCCTTCATCTACATCCCCATGACCATATTCAGCAGAATATAGTTCCATAGATAAACTGGTTCCCTGCTCAGAAAGACTGGTAAATGTGTTTTCAATGCAGAACTTGAGAAACTTAATTTTGTCAACACAACTGTGAATCTTCCAGAGGGGTATTAAATTCCCTAAGCTTACTTATTTTTTCCAAAGCATCACATTCCAGGCCTACTGTTTGACAGCCTATCCTTTGAGAATCCTCACTGAGCCCCTGACCTATGACCTCTGTTTTAGAGACCACACTGAACAATATGACTGCCTGCTCTTACTCAGCTTCCATCACAATAAGAGCAGACATAAAGATCCTAAAATCCCTTGCTAAGTGATGTTAAGCACCCAGTGCTTTAAAACTCATTCAGATGTTTGTTGAAAATGATCCAAAGAAGTACCTACAGCATACTGCTCAATAGATAGTTTCATGACACCAGGACTCACAGAACTCCTGCATGGAAGTGACAGGACTGAAAGCTTTCAATTTCAGATACTAACTCCCTTCCTCTTCCAGCGCAGGCCCAGACTAGGACTACTCAGAGTAAGTTAGGGGTCATAAGATAACTATACATGGTTTTGAAGCACTTAGAAAATGAAGTGGGTCCCAGCATTTTTCTCCCTCACTCTTTATCCTTCCAGCCTTTATTAGGGCCCTTCACGAGGTTGGGGAGCAGCTCATGGCAGGTGCTCAGCCTTGCATACAATCTGTCCTCTCATCTTTACCCCTGCCCTTATTTCCCTCTATGGATCAGGGCGAGCATAACATGGAGCTGCTGAAGAATAAAATCCACCTGTTATTTCCCTGATTTCTCCAAACCAGTAACAACCCTTACTTACCATTGGCTGGGTGAGACCATGGTTTCTGGAAGTGATTTCAAAATTGAAGGCAGAAGTCTGCCCACGTGAACAAGACAGAGGCTAAACCAAGGTCTGAAACATCCGGTTCATGCTTGCTGAGTCTCCTCTATTCCAATAACTTAATGTGAGCATGTCAGTTCAAAAACTTCTGGTGCCTCAGTTTCCCCCCACTGTTATATCAGAGAAGCTATTATTTTAATTTTTATAAGAATGTATTCATAAGTTACTTGTGAAGTTACAGATGAATACAATAAGAGGGATGATATTAAATTGTACTATGCTATAAAATAGTGGTCTAAACCTTAATAAATATGAAATCACTGGAAAGTACTTTTATCAAGCTGAGGTATAAAAGCATCAGAACACTACAATAGGATGTCAAATAACAGCCATCCCTGTGAAGAAAAGGTAGACTTTCTCTTTCTTTTTTGAAGGCATAATTTGTCCTTACAGACTGAGCTATAGAGGGAATAAAAGAAATATGTAGTATATTACTGATGGAACACAGTTTGTCCAAAGCTCTGAGGGTTTTACGCAAACAGTGGTTTCTATGCTGGGTTACAGTCCTGCCTGTTTTACTTTCTAGCCCTTTGTTTCCATGAGGAAATGAGGAGGTTGGACAGATAAGGACAGGAACTTTTTATTTCTAATACTCAAAGATCTTATATTTAGAGAGGAGTTACACTGTGAACAGATTGAAGGGCCATGTTCATAAATGACAATATGCTCCACTAAATGCAATATGATGTTGGGAGGCAGGCTTGGAGGGTGAGGGTGGTAAGGACATCTACATCATTTATTAAAATAAAGGAAACCTTAAGCCTCATGTTATGATTTAAGAGGGAATCAATCATGATTAGTTTATGTTTAACTTATCACTGGGACCATAGCTTGGCTATGTTTTAAATATAAAATGTCATTCATAGGAAGGAAGATGGTGGCATTGTAGGAGGGAGCAGATTCCATTTCCCCCTGCATGCGGGAGAGGAACCTGGCTGATCTGCGGAGAAACGGAGTGGTTAACCAGCGGAAACACAGCATATTTGAAAGTAGGAGATCGCAGGTTGTAACGGACATTGAAAAATTGGGGTAAGGAGAGTACTTCAGAGCAATAAGAGCCCAGGGATCAGCGGAGACCAGGGCTGCTGAGGCCCCGGCCCGGAGCATGCCAGGCCTGCTACAGGACTCTAGGGAGGGAGCCAGTAAGCATGCTACAGCAGATGGCTCCACCACAGTAGATGACCGCCCGCAATCGGAGACAACTAAACATGACCTTGGGCACTTGCGCGTGACAGCAGATAACTGGACCTGTGGCCAAAGGCGCCTGTGCATGAAGGGGACAACTGCACGACCAGAGACCTGTGGCCCATGCCGGGAACTGGGGAGTGCAGTGATCTGTGGGAGAATCGGAGCCTGAGCATGTGAACCCAGGGACTGTGCACTATCCAAGGGAAACCCGGAGCTCACTCCCATGAAATTGGGGTGAGTGCATGGTGTGGGAGACCCGAGCTCACACCCATGAAATCGGGAAAGTGTGCGCTCCCCAGGAGGCTCAGAACATGGGCCCAGGCCCTGTGCGGAGAGGCGCCAGGCTAGCCCTGGGAGGACTAGCCCAAAGATAACTGAGTGCTGAACAGGGAGAAAAGCAATACCATCACCCCTCGGCCTTTGCAGCCAGCAAAATTAGAAAATCCAGCTTGGCAAGTGTGAAAACAGCAAGACAAATTTTTTGTTTGTTTGTTTTTCTTTTTTAAATAATTTTTTTTTACTATTTTTATCTTTTCTACCCCCAACTCCTTTTGCTTCTCTTTACTTCTTGTTTTATTCCTTCTTTCTTTCTGTCCAATTTTATCTCTTCTTCCTTCCTCTTTGTTTTTTTTCCCTTTTTCATTTTTTTCTTCCTCTTTTCTCTTTCTAAATACATGAGACGACAAAAAAAAGAAAAAAGAAAAAGAAAAACAAACCCTGGAACAGTGAAAAAAACAGAGTTGGTCCCAAAGAGGGGGCATTCCAACAGCTGAGACACTGGAAGCTGTAATCACCAGGATGCCCGAAGAAGACTGAACCACTGAATCTCCAGGTATTCTAACACACAAGTTCACACCCAGGGACCCAGAAGAGATCAATTTAAGAAGCTGACACTAACAAGAAGAGTCTCACAAACAATAGCAAGACAAAGAAACAATCCCCAAATGAAAGGAAAGGAGGAAGCCCATGAAAGAATGCTAAATGAAATGGAGGCAACTCAGCTATCACATTTTGAGTTCAAAGCAATGGTTGTCAGGAAGCTCAATGAGCTCTCAATGAGCTACCAGAAACTACAGGGAAGCTACGATGAACTCACTGCAAACTATATCCACATGAAAAAGGAAATAGAAACTATCAACAAGGGCCAAGAGGAAATGAAGAATACAATTTCTGAACTGAAGAACACAGTAGAAGGAATCAAAAACAGAATTGATGAAGCAGAAGATCGGATCAGCTAGTTGGAGGACAAAGTAGAAAAAAAAACACCCAGAAAGAGCAAGAAAAGGAAAAGAGGCTCAGAAAAAATGAAGAGGGATTAAGAGAAATCAAGTCAATATGAAACATAATAGTATCCATATAATAGGGATTCCAGAAGGAGAATAAGATCAAGGGATAGAAAATATATTTGAAAGAGTAATGATGGAAAACTTCCCTAATTTGATGAGAGACAGTAACACAAATCCAGGAAACACAAAGAGTCCCAATCAAGAGGAACCCAAACAGGCCCACTTCAAGACACATCATAATTAAAATGGAAAAATTCCAAGACAAAGAGAGAATCTTAAAGGAAGCAAGGCAGAAAAAGGAAGTAACATACAACGGAGCCCCCATTAGGTTAGCAGCTGACTTCTCAATGGAAACACTCCAAGCTAGAAGAGAATGGCAAGAAATATTCCAAGTAATGAGAAACAAAGGCCTGAAACCAAGACTACTTTACCTAGCAAGGCTTTCAATCAAGATAGAAGGCCAAATAAAGAGCTTCCCAGACAAAAGAAGTCTAAAAGAATACACCTCTACCAAACTAGCTCTGCAAGGGATACTAAAGGTACTGCTTTAAGGAAAGGAAGGAAAAGAGAGAGAGAGAGAGGAACACAGGTACAAAAATGGCAATGAATAAGTACCTATCAATAATAACCTTAAACATAAATGGATTAAATGCTCCAATCAAAAGGCATAGAATAGCTGAATGGATAAGAAAGCATGACACACACATATGCTCCTTACAAGAGACCCATCTCAGCACAAAAGACCTACACAGACTCAAAGTGAAGGGCTAGAAACAAAATTTCCAAGCAAATGGACAGGAAAAAAAAGCCAGGGTAGCAATACTCATATGAGACAAAATAGACTTCAAAAGAAGGACCATAAAGAGAGACCAAGAAGGTCACTTCATAATACTTAAGGGAAGAATCCACCAAGAAGACATAAACATTGTAAATATATATGCACCCAACATAGGAGCACCTAAATACATCAAGAAAATCTTAGAGGACTTCAAGAAAGATATTGACAGCAACACAATTATAGTAGGGGATTTTAACACCCCACTGTCAAAAATGGACAGATCTTCTAAACAAAATATCAACAAAGATATTGTGG